>JAABKJ010007545.1:163410056-163715020 GCA_011634705.1 Andricus grossulariae
AAACAATGAAACGCTTCAACTTCACCAAGAATTTTTCAGAATTGACCAAGAATGCGTCTGCACCTTGAGTAGGGATATGTGAAAGCAAATGGTAACCCGCTCCTCCAAGGGTAAGTCGGTACACAGGCGGCTTTGAAGGTGTGTAAGTGTCAGCATCAGAAATTTATGACAGTGCGAAAAGAAAGAGGTTCGGGGTTTCGCTTGAGTGGCATGCTACTGTTTTTCAGGCTTGGCAGGCAGATTACAGTCAGCTCGGACAGCCGTGTGACAATAACTGCAATTGTAGTGATGGTGAAACATCACTTTACGTATCCCCTATGCCAGTACCCGGCATTGGCTAGACGAAGGCAACAATCCCTTGGAGCTAACTTCTTGAACCAAGTATTAAAACGTGTATAGACTTTCTATTAAACTGCAAATTCTCAATTATTTGTATATGATGAATGAAACTAGAATAGCTTCATACCTTTAGAAAACTATAACGTTCCTCATTGGATATTCGAAAATTAAGGCACGCAAGAAAAAAACTTTGGAATTTGAACTTTTGAAGGTGAAAAATTTATTTTTAAGGTCTCACAAATTAAAGTATTTCAGAATTGCGCATCAAAAACTGCAATTTTTAATAAGATTTATGTCAGTTTTGAACATGATACAAATGATTGTCATGTATCTTTTATATCATTCAGTATCAAAGCTAAGAAAAAATTAATGGAAAAACTTTAAATAGTGTAAACCGTTGATGTTTAATCATTCGAAAAGCTTTCAAAATGATATTTCGAATTGAACGCTTTGAAAATGAATAAACTAGGAAAATGAAGAAAAGAGAAAGGAGTTGAAGAAAAATATATGTGAAAGAGGAGTATAGTGAGATGTGTGATATAAAGAAAGAAAATAATTAAAAGTTTTTAAAAAGTGGCGGAGAAGGCTAGGATGAAGGAAGAGATTTAAACGGTAGCCAAAAGAGAGAGAAACTCAAGAAAAAGAGTAAACCAGAATATTGAGATTGTAGATAGGAAGAGGTAAAGAGAAAAGTTAGGTAAGGAAGCAAACATGGTAGAGAAAGAGATAAGGAAAAGGACATAATAAGAGAAGGAACAGTCAAGGTGTTAAAAATAATAAACGATAAAAAGGTTCCTGGTATATATAAGATTTCAAATGGACATAGATAATGTGGAAAAATGTTTGAAAATAGTGTGTGTGTGTGTGTGCAAATGCCATCACTGTATGAAGTATAAGTAATTCTTTTGATTGTAGATGTCAAGGATAGCAGTCAGGGAAAAATTATGTAGGCACAGAATCAAAGAAGGTTTAGGAAACAACTAGAAGTGATGGACAACATACATGTTCTGAATTTCCTGGCAAGTAAAAGGATCAAGAGAAAGAAATTAGGAATCATACCAATAATATCAACTGGTTAAGATGGAAACAATAATGGTAGAGAAAAAAACCAAATAGAGTTCAATAGAGAGAATATCGGCAACATCTAAATAGACAAAAAACAGAGGAACGATAGCAGAGCAAGTGAGAGATCGTTTCTGGTTGGTGAGATGAGTAGGAAAAGATTGCTCTATCTCAGACTTGGAAGCCGACGATATAGTAGTGATTGTATAAGATGGGAAAGGATTGGCCGGCTTATTCACAGGATTGGAGAAATACTTATATGGAAAAAAGTGAAATTTTAATGTTAATTAGGATTAAAAAAGGAGGTGGAAGAAAAAAAAGGACACGCAGATAGAAGAAAGAAAATGTAGAAGAAGTAAAGGAGTTCAAATATTTGGGATATACGTTGTAAACGAATAAAGACAATTAATAGATAGATCGATCATGATTAAGAAGTCAAAATATAGTTAATGGCATGAAATAATAAAAGATTAACGAGTCTCAAGGTATAAAGAAGAGAGATGGAGGTAAAGAATATGGACCAGAAAATCAAGGTTTAGAATTGGTAACAATGCAAGAAAACAGATCCATGAAGGAGAAAATGAGAGCAGAAAGTGAGGAATCTGTCAATGATAACAGGACATGGGAGCACGCATGAGAAGGACGTAGGAGAGGAAAAAAAGACAGAGAAAGCTGAGAAGAGAATGTGATAAAGATTTTAGGGGAAGATGGAATGGGTGATGAATCGATGAAAGAATTGGCTGGATTGAAATGTGAAATATGTTTATAATATTTTTGAAGTATGATTTTTTCGTAACTGAAGCATGACCTTACCTACAAACAATTTCTACAGAAGCCGTGTTCAGCATTATCGCAGAAACCGCCTGCCCCATTACTTGTCGCTACATGCTGCTTACACTGGTCATCACAAGCCATGTTTGTTCCATCTATTGGGTTCTTTTGCGCTAGTGGTTCTATACGTGGTGGGAAAGCCCCGGCTGGTCTTCCGTCTATAAATTTTTTTTTATAGGTCTTTGACGGACAATACTTCAGTAGTTGTTTGACTGGTTTCGCGCTGAAAGCCACAAATACTGATGTTAAGACTGATGTAGAAACTGATATTAAGACTAATACCCTCATTTTGTGGATTACTGAACAATGTAGATGATGTTTGTCTGGAAGACGACTCCAGAAAGCAGTTTTAAAAAATTAACGCACGTTACATGAAACGCGATGGGAGAATCATTCAACACCCGGTTTGATCAGGCATCCTTCTCACACCAGGCAAAATTTCTTTGAGTGATGTTATAATTTTACTTGCAGATAAAAAGCTATGAACGTTGCCTAGAATTTCAGAGGATTTGAAACAAATTTGTGGTACCGTTAAGATTTTAGGCCATTTTGACAAGGCAAGAGACTTAATTTTTGTGAGGAATTTCAAAACCTGAAAGTGAGGCGTTTGACCAGCACATTACCTGTGAAAAATTTCAACTGGAAACTTTGAATATATGTATTGGAAGCTCATTGCCGAAACGTTAAGTAACGCTACAATACATGATGTACTGGAACTTTACAATATTTCGTAGAGTTCGCGCTACAGTGACTCCGCCAATCACGACACTTACAATACATGTATTGCAGTTTCGCTATTCCAATATCTTGTTTGGAATTACATTTTACCTTTGTATTGTAGAAGTGTTGTAGAATTCCAAACATTTTCAACAGTATAGACTTCAAAACTAAATATATCCGGCAGCGTCGCAAGTGTAGATATACACTATTATTTTTCATTCATAATTCATATTCTCTACATTTAAAAGTACACACCTTTATTATCTTTAAATTTTTTCTGAGAATGCGCTCTTTTCTTCTGAAGAGAAATTGAAGAAAATGTGTCACAGTAGATGTTTACATAACGTTAGATTGAGTAAAAGATTATTGAAACTTTTTAAAAACACTAGAACAGTTTTGTTGTATACTGAACTTAATGGTAAATAAGCGCAGAAATCTAATGAAAAAATTAACAAAAAACATTTAAATGCACGACTTGATGACGATTTGTGGTTTTTCAAAAACAAGTTCATAAATTTCTCACATTTTTGGAAATTCGAATATCGAATAATGTCACAATAAAAAAAAACACCTGCAAATAACGAGGAGATTTAAAAACGTGTTTTTCGCATCCATACATTTTTAAGAAGTATATAGTTGTATCATATAATCAATTTTATTGGAAAGTTGGAGAAAACTTAAGCTCAGAAATTGTTAATATTATCAAACTCACGACTTGATATTTTTGTATGCAAAATGACCCAACTCACGACAGTGAAATCGATGTAAATATTCTCTTTGAATATTTATATTCATATCATATTACTTCAAAGATTTTTAAGGGCTTCTGAGAGATTAGAGCAAAATTTATGGGTTTGCAAATAATTTCCGAAACATCGTAAGAGATCTCAAAGGTTCCATTGGATTTAAAAGGTTTTGGGGTATTTTCAATGGTTTCAAGAAACCCCAGATTGATGATTTTAAGGGATTTTTGACGACATTTATGGATATAAAAAATTCTGTACAGTGTATAATATTTCTTTAAATAGCCAAGGATTTAAAAAAAAATAAGGGATTTCGCAGGGTTTCAAAGACTTGAACAGAAATTTTGACGTTTCGGATAATATGCGGTTTTAAAGAATTTCCTTGAATTTGGAAAGATTCAAAAGGATCTTAATTTTGCCAGGATGTCTAAGAATTTTATAGAATTTGGAATATTTCAAGGTATTTCAAGGAATATTATCAGATTCCATGTAATTTCAGGGTTTTTCAACGGATTTTATAAGATTCTAATGCATTTGAAAGAATTTAATCACAACAATTAAGGAATTTCAAAGATTTAAAAAGATTTTCAGACATTTTTAATAGATTTCAAGAATCAAAGGCGATTTTGACTGATTTCATACTACTTGAAAGATTTCAGAGTACTTACAAAAAATTATATACGATTTTCAATAACGTTCCTAGAATTTCGGAAGATTTGTAAGCATTTGATAGAAACAATAGGTTTTTAGGATATTGTGAAAGATTTCAAGGGCTTTCTAAAGCATTTCAACAAATTTGATATGGTTCCGAGAATTTCTATAATTTTGAAAGATTTTAACAGAAATTAAGGTACTTGAATTAATTTTTCAGGATTTCAGAGAATATTATGTTTTTACACAGTAAAATTTCAAAATTCGAAACATCCGAAACTGAATAGGTTCAAATTTAATTACTGTAAAAATTCAGTATTTCTGAAAAGACATTATAAGCGTTAAATTAGTTTTATCTGGATGAAAAACATAACATGAGAAACTATGTATTACAAAACTAGTAACGTATCTCATTGAGAATTTGAAAACTAAGAAAAATACTTATATTTGCTTATATTTTCCATACTTATAATTTTATGCTTTTAGAGCTAAACAACTTTAGTATCAAGGCGTCAAAAATTAAACTTTTTTCGAATTGCGCATTCAAAACTATAATTTTTACTCAAAATTATAGAAATTTTGAAGACGATCAGAATTATCAGGATATATTATATTATGCAGTGTAAAAAGGATATTTGAAGTGTTCAGATAGATTTTATTACTCGAAAATGAGATTTTCGTACAAAATCGTTTTTAATATATTTTAATCATGTATTTAAGTGTTAATTGTGGTTCTTGAATAATTGACGTTATTGTTATTAATGTTAATTGATGTTGATTGACGTAACTCAACGTCATGAGTTGCGTAAAATGTAGGCAAAATTACGACTTTCGAAATTACCCGACATGCTGCTAGCCACTTTCCCGTAAATCTTTGCAATAAAATTGAGTATCCAATAAAACCATATATCTCGTTTTAAAAAACTTGCGTCAATTTTTCTATTACTTTTGGATAACATGTAAAGCTCAACACATACTGTAACACATTTCCTTCAGTTTCTGTATCAAAAGTTTTGGTACATGAATTTGAAAATTATAGAAAAAAAAAACAAAAAGCAAGGACAATATTTTGGATGATTAATGAAAATTGGTATCTCAAATTCAAAATTAATACATAATATTTTTGTACAAATAATCGAACTATTCTATTTTTTTCAAAAATACCACTTTCTGACGATAAAAAACAAACATAAATGTGAACGTAATCTCAAATTGATTGTCTGCAACTTTTGCGTTGGCATCCCTATCGTCAACCCAATTTTGAATCCAATCCAAGGCTACGCGATTGTTTTTATAATTAATAATCGTTTAGAGCATACACCTAACTAGGAACGTCTGAAATACCATTTTTTTGAAAAATGCGAATATCCAATAATAGTCACTAGAATAATATAAAACTGTTGAAGGAGTCTGAATATTGTTCAAATTGTAATGATTTTCATTTGAAAATTTGAATTATTGGTATAGAACGCCAACGATACCTTAAATTCTTGAAAAATCTGAATAGCATTTGTATTTTTGAACGTGAAAATTGAATTATTCTAAAGAAAATTATATCTGAACTAATATAACGTTACAGAAAGTTCCTCAGAAATTTGAATCTTCGAAATCTAATAAGTATGCTTAAAATAACCAATTTCCTGTGAAGGCCGCTAATATAACCTAAAACTGGTGGAAAGTTGCTGAAAATATAATGATTGTTATTTTTAAATACTTTGTTTGGAACACTACCATAACTGAAATGTCTTTAAAAATTATCAATATGAAAAAACTAAATGATTTTCATTTGATAATGTTAATTTTCAGTTAAAAACGATAACAAAACCAAAAACTTATATTGATTGAAATTTGTTCACATTTCACTTTCTTTATTATAAATACATGATTCTGACCTAAACGATAACATAACGATAAAATAACCTACAATTGTTGAAGATTCGGTATCTTTATGGGTTTTTCTTAAAATAGCTTTAGAAATAGAAACCTTAATCATGCAACCGGAAGTAGTGTATTATTTCCTGAAAATCTATTTTTATTTCGGAATTGATCTATTGAATTTTTTGTTGATAACACATATTTTTTGGTCGAAAATTCAACCAATTTTTTCAAAATTCATTCCGTTGGTTGAAGATTGCAATATTTGATTATTAATTTGTTTTCTCTCTGGTTGCAAATTTATATTTTTGACTGACAATTTACCTTTTCTATTTTTATTTGAAGAATACTTGTTTTCAGTTAAAGATTCAACTATTGAACTTTTCATTAAGAATCCATATTTCTTGGTTAAAAAATTGAACTAATCTGTTAGATATTTATCATATTGTTCGAAGGTTGAACTTTTTTTCAAATATTTGTTCTTCCTTTTTTGAAAATTCATGTGCTTTTTTGCAAATTGGTCTGTCCAGGTGGGGAGAAGTTCTTTCTTTCATCATTTAGCTTTTCTCTCAATTGAATTATTTGATTCCATAATCATTCTCTTTATATTTGATTCGGTAAACAAATTTTTGTTATGTGCATATAAATTATCCAAAACTTCTTAAATTTTGAGTGAAAGATTTTTTGATTCAAATGTTCAAAATTTAAATGAACAAAACATAAAGCTTTTTGTTACAAATTCATTATTTTTGGTAGTAAATTAATATTATTGACTTGTTGAATTCTTTAAATGAATTTTTTTCAATTGCAAATTTAACTAGTCTATTGATTGAGAATTGTTTATTTTTTTGTTCATAATTCAACTCTTTTGTTTAAAATGAACTTTTATGTTGACCATTTATATTTTCAGGTAGGAAAATCAACTGTTATGTAGATAATTCATTGGTCGGTTTTTAAAATTGAACTGTTTTGTTTAAAATTCATCTTCTGGATGAAAATTTATTTTTTTTATTAAAAATTCACCTATTTTGGTAAAAAAAGATCTTGGTTGAAAATTAAACTGTTTTTCGTTGCAAATTCAACAATTTGATTATAAATGTATGTACTGTGGTAAATTTTTTTAGTTTTTCCGTTGAAAATTTATCTTTTTGATGAAAAATTGATTTACCTGGTTAAAACTTAAATTATTTTGTTAAAAATTCATATTATTGGTAACAGATCCACCTATTTGGTAAAAGAATGAACCATTTTGTTTAAAATTATATTTCGTCTGTATAAAAACCCAATTTCTCAAACACCAATCTTAAATGTCTATTTTCGGTTAATAATCAATTACGTTTTGTTTAAACTTCAACCATTTCGTTAAAAATTGAATTATTTTGTTGAAAATTTGTGTTTTTCAATGTTTCAGAATTTAAAGAAATTTTTGTGAAAAATTAGAATCTGTGAAAGATATTAAGAAGCTTTAAAAGTTATAAGGATAACAAATATTTGCTTTGAAGTTCTGTACATCTTTTGTATAAAAATCAGTATACAATAGAATTGCATACCCATAAAAAATGTATTCGTACCAAAACATTTTTGTTGATTTCTTTCAACGTTATTGAACATTTTTGATTTTATTATTATTACATTTTCCGATATTCAAAGTCTTGAAAATATAAAATATTTATGAACTTGTTTTTTTGAAAATTCTCAAACATTACCAACGTCGTGCGTTTAAACTTTATTTTTTAATTTCTGCGTTCGAGTTCTAATCATATTTCCGATAAAGTTTGAAACACGAGAAACCTATATGCCACTAAAAAATGTATGCGCAGTGAGAAAGTTACTTACATTTTTTTGGTGTTTTTAAAAGGTTTGGGGAATCATTTTCTTATTCTAACGTTATATAAAGACATATATTCCCTTCAGTTTCTATTCAAACGAAAAGAGTGTGCCTCCAGAAGTGAATTGAGAAATCATAAAGGTGTGTGACTCTTAATGTAAAAATTTTAATTAATAATCAAGATTAGTAATGTATATCTATACTTTTGACTTTGCTGGCTATATGCAGTATCGAGTATCACGGGGTGGTCAAAAGCCTAACTTTTAGACTTCAAAATCCTTAAAAATCATTCAAATCTTCAGAAATCTCATAAAGTCCTTTAAAATATTTTTAGGATCCCTTGGGATCTTTGAAAATACCCTTAAACCTTGTGAGACCTATAAAATACTTTCAAATCTTTCGCGATTTGATTGAATTCTTGAAAACTGTATAAGAGTTTTTTAAACACCCAAAAATAGTTCAAATTGCTGAAAATTTTTGAATTCTTTTGTAAATTCCTTGAACTTCTTTCAAAGACCCTACAGTTTTGACAAGTCCACTAAAATACCATTAAAGTATGGAAATCTCGATAAAAAAATTAATGGAAATTTTCAAAATATCCTTGAGTATTTAAAAGTGTTTAAATATATAGAATTACTTAGAAATACTCAAAAATATTTTCATGTCTTTGGAATTCGACGAGCTCTTTTGGTCAAAATGTATAGAAAAATTAAACAATATTTGGAGATTTTTTATATTTTTTGAAATTCTTTGAAATTTCTAAAAATCTTTAATATCTGTATGTGTATGTATATAGGCATGAAGAAATCGTATTAGATAATATTCAGTGATGGGCAAGGTACTTTTTGAAAAGGCCTAATTATCGTTATTGTTGCTATTTAAAAATATTATTTTTCATAAGTTACTTTTGCGCAAACAGCAACTATATTTTCTGTGTATATGCTTTTTTATTTTAATAATCCCAGCATTCTACACCTTATTAGGAGGAATGCGAAAAATCAAGACAAAAAACTTTTTTAAATTACTGGATTAAAATAAATCTCAGAAAAAAATTCAAAGGATTGACAAAAAAAGCACGGGCTCGAACTATGGTCCGGAGTAGATAGTGAATCACATGAGAAGATTTTAAAAACAAAATTTTTTCAAGATTCCTAGAAAAAATTACAATGATTTATCTTTTTTGAAAATGAATTTCCAGCAAATGCTTAAAAGGATTACAAAAAATTACCAAAGACTTTCCAAATATTGATACGAATCTGGGAAATTTAAAGGCCGTTTCCTAATTTTGCACAATGTTGAAAAAGTTTTGTTAAAAATTCCATAATATTTTCAAGAGATTTAGATGGTTTATAAGCTTATGTAGAATTTTTCAAAAAGTAGAAGAAAAATTTGATATAATAAAGATATTCAGAAGGTTTAAAAGTTTTCAATGTATTTAAAAATAATCTTAGCTGTAACAAGATTTAACAAAATTTGGGGCTAATGTAATATTTTAATTATTTTTAGATCACTCAATATGCGAGGTTTAAAAGATATAAAAGTTTATGAACTTGTTTCTAAAAAACAAGAATAATCTGAAAGAAAGTCGTGAGTTTGATATTCTTGAAATGTTTGCGTTAGATTTCTATATATCTTGCGAGTATAATTTCATATAGAATAAAACTGCATACAAAAAGTTTTCGTATACTCATCTCTTGCAGGATTATTAAAAGGTTTTGGAAATATTTTGATCATTTTTACAACATTTGACATACGACGTTCCCAAAATACAAAAATTTTTTGACTTGTTTTTAAAAAGTTTCCAATCTTTACAAAGTAGGTGAGTTTAATCTTTTTTTTTCTTCAAATAGCTAAATAGAAGTTTTGTGAATCTTTGCCACAAAATGAGTTTTCTACCAAAAGGATTAATTTATTATAGAAAAAAAATAATTTTTTACAAAATACATATATTTCAACAAAATATTTTATCTTTTAATGGAATTTCAAACCCAAGGGTTGAATTTTCAACCTAGTAGATGAATTTTCGACCAAAAAGGTGAAATAGTCACGAAGAAAATTAATTTTCTACAAAAAATGCCAAATTTTTCAAGAAAATGCCTACATTTTTCACGAACAAGTCGAATTAGCGACCAAACAGATTAATTTTCTATCACAAAAATATAATATTCCAAGAAGATGCAGGAATTTCTAACGAAATAGTTGAATTTTCAACTCAAGAAAATAAATGTTCAACTAAACGTGGAATTATTGAATTTCCAGTCAAAAAAATAATTGAAAAAAATGTTAACATAATAGTTGAATTTTGAAAAAAGAATATTTTTTGACTAAAATGATGAATCATCAACCAAACAATAAAACTTATTTCCGGATTTCCGTTTTTCTTGTCATACTGCAGGATCAATATGGAAAGAGAACCTCGAAATTTCAATAGAACCGCAGCAAAAGTTATTCGTTTCTACTATATTTGATCATGAATATTAATTTCACATATTTTTTACTTTTGAACATTAAAAACGAAATTTTGATGTATAAATAAAATAATATAATACATTTATATGACAAATATATCCAGAAATGCATTGAATAGAGCCTTCTAGAAAATATGAATCAAATTCAAATAGTCGAATTCAATTCTACATTGATGAATAGTTGATCCAGGAAGCTTGAAAATGTATTTTTTACGCATTTAAACAAACAAAAAATCAAAAGCATAATGTCGGATAATTCCGAACGCGGCGAGACATTTTTTTATTAAGAAAAATAATTTATTTATTGATTAATTGATGATTAATTATTAACTAATTATCAATCAATTATTCAGTAATTATTTTTTATTTATTGATCCTTAATGATGCGATTGATTGAGCTAGTGCTAATTCAGTAGTGTAAAGCAAATAATTGCTTACTGCAAATGAATAAATTTACTTAGGGCTGTATATATAATGATTAAAAAAAGGTTGCAAAAATGTAAAAAATAAAAAATAAAACAGTTTAGTAAAACTGTGCGATGATATATCATTGTTATCTCTATTGAAACGATAGAAAAGTAATATCGTGTCATTGAAAATGTGACGTAGCATGCCTCAAATCAAAACCATTGCCTTCTAATTCTTTAAACAAAGCCAAGCAAGATAAGAATTTTCTACATTTTTGAAATTCTGTTTTCATTTTGATTTGTGCTTCTTTCCTTCGATTCCATGTTTTTCTTCGTTTCCATAGAGAATTTCAATATTTAGCAAGCTGTGTGGACATTAATTGCCTCGAATTAGCATCGGCATCAATAAGTACGAAATCTTAATATTTACATATGCAAATTTAAATTTTCGATGAAAAGCAATAAAGCAATAAGAAATCATTCAAGTTTCTAAATTTTGTTATTTTAATAGAAAACACTTGCATTTACATATAATAACTTCTGTTTCAAAATACCAACTTTCGATGCAAAACGCAAACTTGACCTGGAATTGTCAAAAAAAATTTGAATTTTCTGGGAAACGTAATTATTTTTACAAACAAATTTCAATTTCTGAAAAAGAATCAAATATTAACAAATTTTTCAAACTTTAAATTTGTTCAATTTAAACAATAATCATTGGATATAAATAAAATCATTTTAACGTAAAAATACCAATTTTCGGTCTCAAACGGCAACATAACCTGCAATCGTCCAAAAATTAATAAATTATAAATCTCCAGGGAAACACACCAACTTAGATAAAAGTTATTGAAAAATTGTGAACATTGTTCAAAACCTGATAATTCTATACTAAAAATATTAATAATTTCCGACAAAAAAGCACTAAAATATCATAACAGAATTTTAAACCTTGTTAAAAATCTAATGTTTCTTGGTTTGGGATGCACAGATGTTTCTTAATTCTCGTAATGATATCTATATGCCTTATTATCGACAACTATTATTTGTAGATTAAATTTTTTTCAATTCAAAATTAAAGTAAGAAGACTTTAAGTAACGAAAAGCCAATGAGGATTTCAATAACAATGACTGAGCGATTTTTGAGGCATATCGCTGCAACACTTTTTTTCATCAGAAATAGTTGTTTGTTATTTATTCTCTTCACTTGTTTAATTTTCAAATTAAATTATTTTTATTATTCATTTTATTATGAAAAACACAGAAACTGAAAGTTTTTCCATGAATGTCAACAAATATGTTATGTAATAAAAATTTAGTGTGCGATTCTACTTGTTTATTTTATAATTACGTATTTCATAAATAAATGTACTGCATGGACGCTGAAAAGTGAGTTCAATTTAAATATTGATTTGAAAGAATTTCTGAAGCTTTCAAGGGAATTCATAGAATTTCCAATTACGGCAGGCGAAGGGATTGCACAAGAATTAATTGAGAGATTTAATATTATTTCAAAGATTTTTAAGGACTTCTGAGAGATTAAAGCAAAATGTATTGGTTTGCGAATAATTTCCTAAACATGGTGAGGGATTTTAAAAATTTCGTGGGATTTGAAAGGTTTTGGGGTATTTTTAATGTTTTCAGGAAACTTTTGATTGATGATTTTAAGGGACTTTTGACGACATTTATGGATATCAAAAATTCTATACATTGTATAATATTTCTTTAAATTGCCAAAAATTTTAGAAGAAATAAGGAATTTCGTAGGATTTTAAAGACTTCAACACAAATTTAAATATTTCGGGTAATATTCGGTTTCAAAGAATTTCCTTGAATTTCGAAAGATTCAAAAGTATTCAAATTTTCCCAAGATGTCAAAGCATTTTATAGGACTTTGAATATTTGAAAATATTTTTTTTTTCTAATTCTGAGATTCCATGTGACTTGATGTTTTTTTGACGAATTATATAATATGCTAATGTATTTCAAAGAACTCATTCACATCAATTAATGAATTTCAAAGATCTGAACAGATTTTCAGACATTTTTAATAGATTTCAAGAATTAAAGGCGATTTTGAGTGATTTCATACTACTTGAAAGATTTCAGACTATTTGCAAAAAACTATATACGAGTTTCAAGAACTTCCTCAAATTTTGAAAGATTTAAAAGTATTTGGAGAGAACAAGAGGGTTTTAGGATATTTGGAAACATTCCAAGGAATTTCTCATGCATTTTAACAAATTTAATAAGGTTTCGAGAATTCTTATAGTTTGAAAAGATTTTAACAGCTATTAAGGTACTTGAATTATTCTTGCAGGATTCAAGAAAATATGTTTCAATAGAGTAAAATTTAAAAATTGGAAACATCCAAAACAGATTCGGTTCAAATTTAATTACTGTAAAAATGTAATATTTCTGAAAAGACATTAAGAACGTTGAATTAGTTTTATCTAAATAAAGAACATAATATAAGAAGCTGGATATTGCAAAATTAGTAACGTATCACATTGAGCATTTAAAAATTAAGAAAAACACTTATATTTGCTTATATTTTTCACACTTATAATTTGAGGCTTTTAGAGCTAAATAAATTTAGTATTGAGGCGTCAAAAACTAAAATATTTCAAAATTGTGCATTTAAAACTTTTATTTTTACTCAAAATTATAGAGATTTCAGGGATGATAAAAATTATCAGGATATAATATATTATGCTGTGTAAAGAGGATATTTAGAGTGATCAAATAGATTTTATTATTCGAAAATGAGATTTTTGTACAAAATCCTTTGTATCATTTTTGCATCATATATTCAAGTGTTAATTGCTGGCTTTCGTGGGCCTCTCGTTCGGTCTCCGCGTACGCTTATCATGCCTATGTTTGAAGCTTAATAACAAAAAAAAGTAATTAACGTAAACGATTCCTGATTATTGGAAATGAAAGAGTAACTCAGAAACTATCGATTGACGTCAGCAAATGAAAATCAATTTTTCCTCATTAGGTCCCTTTCTTCGCGGACGGTCACGTATGTATAGGATTGTAGGTTTTTGAAAAGCGGATGACTGATTCAAATAACCTTCCCAAATTTCATTGACACGAGAGAATCCAAATGGTGTCTGGTTATGGTTCTTCCTAATTGTTCCCAATTTTTACCACCAGGTCAGGAAAATTCGATTTCTTGAGAGAAAGAAGTCCAAGTGACGATGAAATGTTTAAAATTTTGGACTAGACACCTTTTGAATGTGGACCCTCCAACTTAAAACAAAAAGCCCCAAAAAGTAGTTGAATTTTCAACCATAGAAGATCAATTCTCAACGAAAAATATAATAGTTGATACTTCAACCTTGAAAGATCTTAATTTTAAACCAAAAACAGTAAAATTCAACGAAAAACCCCAGTGGGCACCGGGACATAAAGACGTCCTTAGAATGTACCTCGTGTTTAAGGTGCTTCAACAGAGTCGGGTTTTGGAATAATACAAAATACGGCTACAAGGATGAATTAATTTAAGTAATATTTTTACCACATAATCTGAAAGCTTCTACATATGCATGACTAGAGCCCTTTTTTTGAAAAATGGTCTTGTTATGGTTTTTTTTGTTAATTGAAACGAACTTTGAATCGGTGTTTTCGGTTGACCATGCGTACACTTCCAGTGGCGTGTTGCCCCTTTCCAGGCACCGAAAATTCAACATATTTTCAATTAAAAAAAAAAAAAAAGAAATTGTTGAATTTTGGACTAGAAATGATCAATTTTCAACCAGCAATGAAATAGTTACATTTTCAGTTTGAAAAATTAAATGTTGACGAAGAAAAACGAATTTTTAACAAAATTGTTAAATTTTCAACCAAAGAGATGAATTTTCAACTAAAATGATTAATCTTCAGAAAAAAAAATAAAAATTCAACAAAAGAGTTCAACATTCAACCAATAAGTTTAATTTTCAACCAAAAAAATATATTTTCAACAAAGCTGTTTAATTTCCTACCAAATTGTTGAATTTTCAACTAGAAGCGATCAATTTTCAACCAGCAATAAAATAGTTACATTTTCAATTGAAAAAATAAAATCTCGACAAAGAAAAACGAATTTTCAACAGAATTGTTAAATTTTCAACCAAAGAGATAAATTTTGAACTAAAATGATGGATCTTAAAAAAAAAATTAATTTTCAATAAAGGAGTTCAACATTCAACCAATTAGCTTGATTTTCAACCAAGAAAATATATTTTCAACAAAAAAGTTAATTTTCAACCAAGTAGTTTAATTTCCCATAAAATAGTTGTATTTTTTACTAGAAATTATCAATTTTCAACCAAAAATGAAATAGTTACATTTTCAGTTATAAAAATTAAATCTCTACGAAGAAAAACGAATTTTCAACAAAATAGTTAAATTTTCAACCAAAGAGGTATATTTTCAACTAAAATGATGAATCTTCCAGAAAAAAAATTTCAACAAAAGAGTTCAACATGCAACCAAATTGTTGAATTTTGAAACAAAACGATGATTTTTTAACCAAGAAAATTTATTGTCTACCAATAAAGATGAATTTTCAATAAAACACATGAATTTTCAACCAATTAGTTTAATTTTTAACCAAAAATATACATTTTCAACCAAAAAATTAATTTTCAACCAAGTAGTTTCATTTCCTATCAAATAATTGAATTTTTTACTAGAAACGATCAATTTTCAACCAAAAATGCAATAGTTACATTTTCAGTTGAAAAAATTAAATCTCGACAAAGAAAAATGAATTTTAAAACAAAATATTTAAATTTTCAACAAAAGAGATGAATTTTCAACTAAAATGATAAATCTTTAAGAGAAAATTAATTTTCTACAAAAGAGTTCAATATTCAACCAAATATTTAAATTTTGAAACAAAAAGGATAAATTTGCAATCAGAAAGTTGAATTTTAACTCAAAAAGGGACATTTTTAAACAAATAATTAAATTTTCAATCAAAGAGGCGAATTTCCCATTAAGAGGATTTTTATATTTTTAAAAGAAATGTGGAGACGAAAAATTAATTTTTATTCTTTTTGAACTCTGTTTTAATGGAAATATGATTTTCAGCCTGAATAAAATACAAAAACCAAAAATGCAAAACTTTGAACAAAAAATATTATTTTTCCTCAAAAATGTTAATTTGTAACCAAATAGTTTAATTTTGGCCGAAAAGATTTGTAGAAAATTTGTGCGTTTGTCTTTAAAATAGAAAATTCAACAATTTGTCATCAAATTCGTTTTTTTTATTGGAAAATAATTTTTTTAAAGAAAATTTAACTACATTTTTAAAAAATAATTTATCTTTTTAGATTCAAAATTCAATCATATGGTTTCAAAATATTATTTATTGAAAATTCGTCTTTTTGTCTTGAAAATTCAACAATTTGGTGGCAAATTTAAGTATTTGGTAGAAAAATCAATTTTCTTGTTGAAAATTTAACTGTTTTGTGGAAAACTTGTTCTTTTTGTTTGAAAATTCAACAAGTTGGTAGAAAATTTAACTATTTGGTAGAATATTCTATCTTTTTAAGAAGCTTTAACTATTTGGCAAAAAATTCAACTGTTTTGTCAAAAATTCGATTTTTTATGGAAAATTATTTTTTTAAATGAAAATTTAACCATTCCATTTTTGGCTAATGATTGTTTTTTTTTAGTTTAAAAATTCAACTATTTGACTGAAAAGTTATTTAATTTATTCACATTTTGTCTTTGTTGGTAAAAAAATCAACTTTTAACCAAGTAGTTAAATTTTCAACTGAATCGGTGAATTTTGTACCAAATAGATGAATTTGCAACAAAATAGTTAAATTTTTAACTGAAAAAAAAATTTTTTAACAAAGAATAATAATTGTCCACTAAAAAGACGAATTTTCAACAAAATAGTTAAATTGTCAACTAAAAAAAATGAATTTTCAACAAATCAGTTAATCTTTTCACCAAGTACTTGAATTGTCCACCAAAAAAGATGAATTCTCATCCTAAAATGTAATAGTTGATATTTTAACTGAAAAAAATTTAATTTTTAATAAAGTAGAAAAATATAATAGATAACTTTTTAACAACATTTTTTTTAGAAACAAAATAATTGAATTCAAAATAGGTCTATTTAAAAATAATGTATTATCAACAAAGTAGTCCACTTAACTAAATTAATTTTATACAAAAAAAACGAATTTACAACAACAAAAAATAAATTATTAAAATAGTAGTTCAGCTTTTAACCAAGTATTTAAATGTTCTACCAAAAATGATGAATTTTGAATAAAAAATGTAATAGTTCATTCAATTTTTAGTTCAAAGAATTAATTTTAAGATAAAGCAAAACGAATTTTTAAAAAAGAATTCTTAATAAAGTAGTATAAGTTTTTACCAGTTAGTTGAATTTTCTATCAAGAAGATTGATTTTCAACCGAGAAACATGGATTTTTAATAAACTACATGAATGTAATGAATTTAGAAAAACATTTTTTAATCTGCAACAAAGTAACTACATTTTTAATCAAATAATTAAAATTTGAACCAAAAAAGATGCATTCACCGAAAAATATATAATAGCTGATATTTAAACCAACTTTTTAAAATTTGTAATAAAAAAAGGTTGAATTTGACCAAAAATGATGAATTTTCAACAAAGTAGTTAAATTTTCAGTAAAAAAAAATTGATTTTCGCCCAAAAAAATAAAAATCTTCAACCAAAACAAATGAATTTTCAACAAGAAAGAAAATTTTTCTACCACATTGGAAAGATGCAGAAGCTGCAACGTCCTCGTCGTTGTTCCTGGGTAACGCTAGTAGCAGCAATATATTTAGACAAAATTTTTCCCTGAGTTTGAAACATTTAGACTAACAGTTTAGATTAACCTATCATATATCCACTGGTTGCACTTCATAACATGCATTTTCTGTTATTTCGACCTGAATAAAACCTTTAAATGACCTTGAACTGACCTTCAGGGATCAAACGAACAACGAGTTCGGATTCAGCAACCCTGAAAAGGTTGTTGAAGTTTATTGCACAACTTTTCCTGTATTTGACCTTGAAATTCCCCTTAAAATTGACGCGGTGGAGGTAAATGGACCACGTATTTCGATTCAGCGACCCCAAAAACATATGTAAAAGGTTTTTGAAGTTTATTGAACGGCTTTTCCTGTGTTCGACCTTGAAATGCCCCTTAAACTTGACGCGGTGGAGGTACATGGACATCGGATTTCGATTCAGCGACCCCAAAAACATATGTAAAAGGTTTTTCAAGTTTATTGAACGGCTTTTTCTGGGTTTGACCTAGAAATGACCTTGTAGCTGAAGCCGTGGAGGTAAATGGACCTTGGATTTCGATTTAGCGACCCCTAAAACATATGTAAAAGGTTTTTGAAGTTTATTGAACAGCTTTTCCGGTTTGACTTTGAAATGACCTCGAACCTGAAGCGGTAGAGGTAAATTGACCTCGGATTTAAATTCAGCGACCCCGAAAACATATGTAAAAGGTCTTTGAAGTTTATTGAACGGTTTTTCTTGTGTTTGACCTTGAAATTACCTTGAACCTGAAGTGGTGGAGGTAAATGAATCTGAGATTTCGATTCAGCGACCCCTAAAACATATGTAAAAGGTTTTTGAAGTTTATTGAACGGCTTTTCCTGTGTTTGACCTTGAAACGACCTTGAAACTGAAGCCATGGAGGTAAATTGACCTCAGATTTCAAATCAGCGATCTCAGAAACATATGTAAAAGGGTTTTGAAGTTTATTACACGGCTTTTCCTGTATGTGACCTTGAAATGCCCTTGAACTTGACACGGTGAAGGTAAATTGACCTCGGATTTCGATTCAGCGATCCCAAAAACATATGTAAAAGGTCTTTGAAGTTTGTTGAACGGTTTTTCCTGTGTGTTGACCTTGAAATTACCTTGAACCTGAAGTGGTGGAGGTGAATTGATCTGTGATTTCGATTCAGCGACCCCTAAAACATATTTAAAAGGTCTTTGAAGTTTATTGAACGGGTTTTTCTGTGTTTGACCTTGAAATTACCTTGAACCTGAAGTGCTGGAGGTAAATGGATCTCAGATTTCGATTCAGCGACCCCTAAAACATATGTAAAAGGTCTTTGAAGTTTATTGAACGGTTTTTCCTGTGTTTCACCTTGAAATTACCTTGAACCTGAAGCGATGGAGGTAAATGGATCTCAGATTTCGATTCAGCGACCCCTAAAACATATGTAAAAGGTTTTTGAAGTTTATTGAACGGCTTTTTCTGTATTTGACCTTGAAACGACCTTGAACCTGAAGCCGTAAACCAGTGTAATCAACCAAGAAAATTAATATTTAACAAAGTAGTTCAACATTCAACCAAGTAATTTGATGTTAATGTGTTTTTGTCAACATGTTCCAAAATCAATTTTTTTTTAAATATTGGTTATTAATTTTATAACTTGTGAAAAAATGTGTCTAGTTCCGCTGAGGTCCGAACTTAGGTTTGTCAAAACCATAACATCAAAAATATAATTCAACCAAGTAGTTGAATTTTTAACGAAAAATATAATGGTTGATATTTCAACAAAAAATGAATTTAAATTAAAAGCAGTTAAATTCAACCAAAAAGACGAAAATACAACAAAATAGTTGAATCCTTAGCCAAAAAGGATGAGTTTTTAACTAAATTGTAATTGAAAGCAAAATAATTGTTTTTAAGAAAATAATAGAGTTTTGAACTAAAAGCTATCAATCTTATTCTAAAAAAAGAATCGATTTATTTTCAGTTAGAAGAATTAAATTTAGCAAACAAAAAAACTAATTTGAAACAAAGCGGTTACATTTTCAACAAAATAATTAAATTTTCAAACAAATAATACAATTTTTAACTCAAGAAGAGGAATTTTTCAAAAAACAGTTTAATATTCATCAAAAAAGTTCATTTTCAACCATTAAGTTGAATTTTTTACAAAGAAAAAAAGATAAATTTTCAACGAAAAATGTAATAGTACATATTCCAACGCATCCTGCAAGAGAAAGAGACAGGTGTCCTACCACACTCTCTCTTTTCTTTCTAGGCGACATACGCGTTTCGATGATGAAAATAGGTAAGTTTTATAGTCGCCAGGTAGCGCTAACTGTTCTAGTCGAAATTCCGCGAAAATTCAAATTTATTTAATGAAAAATAGCTTTTTTCATACAAATTAATAACAATAAAAATGGATAGTTAGCCTAATACTGAATTTCAAAAGTAGGACATTATTGTCTACTGAAAGAACAATTCAAAGCAAAAGTTTTCCATTTTTTTAGAGCGAAAACTAAAAAATACATTGTTTTTGGGCTAAAAATCCAACTCTTTTAGAGAATATTCGTCTGTTTGATTTAAAAGTTCAACCTTTTTGTTTGAAATTTTCATTTTCTTGGTTGAATTCAACTGTTTTCGATTGAAAATTTGTCCTTTCTTAGTTGAAAAATCAACCATTTGGTTGATATTATTTTTTTTTTTTTGGTTGAAAGTTTGTCCATTTTTTAGTTGAAAAATTAAATACTTGGTCAAAAATGTTGTTGTTGTTGTTGAAAATTAATAAACTGAAATTTTAACTTCTCCATTTTCGGTTTATTGAAAATTCGTTTCTTTTGTTTGAAAATTAATTTTGATATTTCAAAATGTATCCTTTTGGCTGAAAAATAATTTCTTTGGTTGAAAATTCGCCTTTCTTTTGCTTGAAAATTAATCTTTTTGAGTTGAGAATTCAACTGTTTGAACATTCATCTCTTTAGGTAAAAAATTATTATTCTTGTTTGAAAATTATTTTTTTTTGGTTAAAAGTCATTAGTTTTGGTTTTTAGTTGGCAAATTGTACTATTTCAAGGAAATGCTTTATTTGTCACGTCGTAAGTCAACAATAACACTTGAAAAACAGTGACATGCATGATGCGCAAATGCGAACACATGCTCACAGCGCGCGCATCGATACACGGCCGGGCAGCCAATGAACGTCGCTTGACAAAAATCAACCGACGACTCGCGGTAGAGGTGGGGGCCCCTCCAGCCTTGAAATACGCACATGTTTACGTTTCGGGGCCCTTGAAACAGGCAAGAGTTCAATGTAGTTTTAAATGATTTTAATTTATAATTGTAAAATGTTAAACAATTAAAATTTTTTTTCATATTTTGAAATTCATATTTGTGATAAAAAGGGTATCGTTTCCTCTAAACTTAAAATCGAACATTTATTTTCAAGAAGTAAAATCAAATAATTATTTTACCTTTCACCTTATAAATCTATTTTGTGATCGAAGAATTATTTTCAATAATTTTACAATTATTATTATTTCGAAAAGAGGGCGCTGCTCTGGCGACATTTTTTCGCGTTCACTTTTAAATTCGAAAGAAAAATATAGTTTTTTGATTTAATTAATCTTATCTTATCCTGTTTAATTTTCATATTAAAAAATCATTTTTTATATATGTACTAAATCAAGATTTTAAGTCCTACTACGTAAACGTTCCTCGATTTTGAAACGAAAATTTCCAGATCGATATATGGAAAGCAGTTTCTACTTCTCCGCAATTGTCCAGAATCTTGATTCATGGTCAAGGAAATTAGTTGTTTTTTTCAGAGAAAGATTTCGAGTTGATTGGAAACTACAGCTAACTGCAGTCCAAAGTGGACAGTGGTCCTAAATTGGGATCCTTGACAAATTCTAGACTGAAAAGTTTTTTAATTAGAAAGTTTTTAGACATACACATTAATTTTATTTATTCTTTTAAGAAAATAACAAAGTACTGTTCAAAGTATATAAATATATATTTTTCTGTAAAATAGTTGTAACAAAAATAAAACATTGTTGAATAAGACACAGCAGTGTACAGATTTAATTTTACCCATAAATTTGTATAGTTATTCTAACAAGATGTCGCGAGATGTGCGTCGCTGGTACATACATAAGCGCGAAGTCGGGGTCCGGGCTCTACAATGACGAGTCCAGCGCTCGAGCGCAAATACTCAAACCTCGATATTACGGAAAAGCCCATTGGATCGAAAGAAAAATAAACCCCTGATGGATTTTCATGTACTTTCACTCTGTAGAGCATGAGTCGAATCAGCGACGCACACATCGCGACCACGCCTTGTAAGTAAACTACCGATAAATATTATATTCTGGTTTAAATCGTTACAAAGCTTATCATTTTGAGCAGATACCAACACCTAAACAAGTAACTAAACTAAAAAAACTAAAACGAAGCAGACTTTTGAATCAGACGTTTTCATCGCTAATATTATTCTCCTCATCTTCATCACTTTCATCGATATAAGTACTATAAATTTCATCGCTTTCACTAGTAACACTTCCATAGTCTATCGCATTTTTTGGTATTACTTTCTCGAAAAAACTTTTCGGACGACAGGCTGCATACAAGCTACGCAAATCTGTTCTACTCAGATAACTAAATATTTCATCTACAACAAGGGAAGGTGCAGCCCACTTCAGAACTCTTTTGAAAGGTTCCTCACACTTTTCTAAAAGAACAATCCTCTCCTTGCCTGCCTTTATCTTCAAAATATCCTTTATATATCCAGATCGCACAAATGAACCTATCGCTGGATTTCTTGCATAAGTCATTAACTTCTCCTCAGTTGCTACCAAAATGTCGACAAACTTGACACCTTCAACGTTCTCAGCAATTAGTTCATCCATCATGAAGGGATAAGGAATTGAAAGTTTCGATCCGTGCACTAGATCTAGCTAGATCTAGCCATTAATAGCACGACGATTTTTCTAATAAAGTACAAAAAGGAAATTAATTCCGTGGCTTTATTTGTTTTCTCGATATCAACATAGAACTGTACAGGTGTTTGATTATTTCCGTCCCTAATATTAATATCTGCGCCATAATCTAAGAACAAAATTACTGCATCTCTATTTGTATTCTTGATAGCTGTGTGGAGAACAGTCTCTTTCAATTTTGATGGCCAAGCATTTACATCAGACCCATATTTTAAGAGAACTTTTAGTTGCCCACGTTGCGATGGCAGAGCCCAGATGAAGTTTGATTTGGTTATAAAATAGTGAAGTGGAGTTAAATCATCTTTGTTTCTGGCACTTACGCTGGCACCACAGTGCAGAAGAAGTCTAATTAAATCCTTGTCAGAGTCCTTTTGTTCCAAGGCAAAGTGTAGTAGAGGAAGACCATATTTACTTTTTCCATCAAAAGAAACTTCTTTTTTGAAGAGAAGTTTAATCACCTCTAAATTTCCTTCCTCTACAGCATGAAAAAGAGGTGTTAATCCATATCGAAAAACTGAATTAAGAGGTGCACCATCTTCGACAAGTTTAGTTATGAGCGTTAAATCGTTTTTCATTATTGGTTCATGCAGGGGAAAATCTAATCCATTTTCATCATCAGTAGAGAGATCCTTCTTCAGCGTCAACTCTATAATTCCAGTATTTTCTCCTTTAATTGCGAGGTGAAGAATATTATCACTGCTGCCTTCTCGGTAATTTTTGTCTTATGCAGAATTAATGATAGAAAGAATATTCTCACCATTGCTTTCAAGATAATTAATCATTTCCTTCCATTTCTCAAGAATTACATTCTGGAAATCAGAGAGTAATTCGTGATTCTCATTGTCAATTTTTGGCCTCTTCTTTCTTGGTTCATTGCACTGCTGAAAGAAAATAATTAAATTATATTAAACATAAACAATTTGACTCTTTCCCAAAAAAGTTGTAGTCGTGAGATTTACTGTCACAGTCCTTTTCTGAGGAATGTGGATTAAAAAAAAAAAATCTTTCAATCGTGAGTCGTCCAGTGAAAAATTCTGTTGATCAGAGATTTGTGAATTGGCAAATGAGGACTTTTAATTTTAAATATTTATTCCTAAAATACAGAAAATTTAAATTGTAAATGACACTTTAAAAATAAAAGCAACAATTCTATTCTCAACTTCCTGAGCACATGTTTTAAAAGTGACAAAAAGATTCTATTCGTAAGCCTTTGACAGTATTAAATGAGATTATACGTATTTATAAATTAATATTAATTACGAATTTTTGGCACCATCATTTAGTAAACAAAAAATGTCAAAAAAGTAATTTTACTTCATAAAAAAATTGATTTCCGAATGTTTCGAAACATGATTGATAAAAGAAAATTTTTCAATTCTAAATGAATTTTTAATATTGGGAAATAATTTTGTTCCTAGCATTTTTCCACTTTACTATAGTATTTAAACTTGTCCATACTTTCAAAGAAATAAGAAAAATTAGATTAGGGACAAAAACTTCCAATATCACAAGAAAAAGGTTTTAAAATAATTTCAATTTTCATAGAATTTCCAAATTTTTTCAACAAAATGTAGATTTTTGAAGATTTCGCAAAAAGAAGGGTTTTAAGAAAGAATTCTGAAAGTTTTCAAGAAAATAAACCATTTTTCTTAAGATTCCTGAGAAAATTTCCAATGTTTTTTATTTTGAGAAATGAATTTTACGAGAATATTTAAAATGATTCAGAAAGATTTTAAAAAATTTCTAGAGTTGTCAAAAAAGAATCTGGTTTTAAGTTTGTCGTACAAAAATTAATTATATAGAATGGAAGGTGATTTAAAAAATTAAATTTTGAAAGATTTTAAATTCAAAATATGAAAAATGGTACGGTTGCAGATATTGAATCCTCAAGGTGACGATTTCAAAAAGTTTAAAATTTACAAATTTTTTTCTAAATAAAAAAACATAACAATTGAATGGTTTCAGATTAATTCCTCAACATTGACGATTTCTAAGAAGTTAAAAATTTAAAAATTTTTAAATAAAAAAGTTCCAAATTAAACAATATCTGAATGTGAATGGGCTTCAAGAACAGAACAAAAAAATAAATAAAAGCATTCCTCTTTTATTTATAAGAAAAATTAAAATTTTTAAGACCTACATAACTTACTTACGTAACTCTCCGCGAAATTCGAGCTTGAATTAAGCAAAGTAAAGTTTTTAAAAGAAAATTAGAAAAAAGGAGTAGACCAAATATTAAACTTGGATTGTATCTTTCGTTTTTTCTTTAATAATCCTTTCCAACTTTGCAGTTCACCTTTTTATAAAGCTACAGTCCACGTTTCATATTTTGTTTCACACATTTTGTATAATTTTCTTTTAAAAACTTTACTTTACTTATTTTGAGTTCGAATTACGCGGCCGTAAATGTAAGTTCAGTGGCGCCCCCTATTAGGAATGTTCACTTTATAGTCAGCTAACTTCACTTCGTTAACTGCTGAGGGGGAAACAATGGATCAAATGCATGTGGTTTGATCCATTTTTGCCCTATTTTGTTGATATCTTCGTGAAAACTAATTGTGCAAATATAATTTTGGAATCTAGAACTTTATGCCCAAAAAGATTTTGCGCTGTAGTCCTAAAGAAATAAAATTTTCAGAACAGTGTCTAAAGTTACGCGAGAATGAAAATGGCCGAAAACTGGCGACCGTCTGGGATTCGTGGTAAACCAATCCGTTTTTCAGTTCGTCCAATGAAACTTGCAAAACTTTCAAGGCTTCGCATAGGCTTATGGGCACTGAAACCAGGCGCTAATATAACCTCCAAATTGAATTGCCTCAATTTACATCAGGGCGCAGTCCCATGGAGGCAGATTAGTAGAATAGTGGAACGTGGAACAGTTTCGACCAACGAGGTGCCTGCACGAGCTCTAGCAGTCACCTCATTGGACAAAACTGTTCCACTATTCTACTGATCTACCTCCATGGGACTGCGCCCTTACTCCAGCCCTACGTCACTTTTCTATGGAGGCCTGTGGAAAATATTTTCATGAGAGTTGACGGTCGCCGTGTGGCGGCCCCAACTATGCAGTTTGCCTAGAATTCAAATAATGCAAGGCGAAAGTGCTAAAAAAAAGGTTTGTTGAATGAAAATAATTTTCTGATAGTTCTGGGTAAAAGATAATGATCTTCAAGATTTTTGTAATCATTTGAGTTAAAAATAATTTTCGAAAATCGTAAAATTCACTGCTTTTAGACGTAAATCCCAATGCATTCCTACTAACTACAACAAATTATTATTCATGCGAAAGTAAATCAGACATATTTTACGAAAGTTTAAATTGTGTAATTTTTAAATATCCCAAAAGAAAATAGTCTAAACTTTATAATATTTTTAATTATTTTTTATTATTATTTGACAATAATTATTTAGAGTTTAATGTTGCAATTCTTATTTAATATTGTTCTTAATAAATAGGTTGCAATTATTATTTAATTCTGATGCTGTAGTGATTATTTTATTCCTTAAAAGATTCTCTGCAAATCTCATTGGTACGTTTTTACTCAAAAAAATTTATTTATGAAAACCTATTGTTTACAAAAATAACGATTTTATAATTCCCAAATAAAACTTTTTAAATAAAAACATACCAATGAGAGTTGCAGAGAATCTTTTAAGGAATAAAACAAGCCCTAAAGCATGAGGATTAAATAATAGTGGCAACTTTGACCTAAAGTGAGAGAGAACATTGAACCCTAAAAACTGTTGTTAAACAAAGAATGAAAATTGTGAAATATTTATTTCAAAAGTTCATCTCGAGTTATTTTCCAAAACTAGTTATAATTAACAATTAAATATTTTCCTCGATTCTGTAAATCATTTTTAACAACGTTGTTTTTTTAGCTTGAAATAACTTTAGTTCATGTTTAATTTGAAAACAAATATATAATGAAAATTCCCTTTTCGTCTCAAATTTTAAGCTAAATTACATGAAAATAGTTATGCTGAAAAGCAAATTTAAAATGAATTCATCAAAATTAATTAAATTTGTTTACAATTTATATTTTTGGTTTAGTTTTTCAAACTTGAAAATCAGGGTGGTCGTTTTAATCACAGAAAAAAATTCTGGGTCATTTCCTCGTTCGCTAACATTTTTCACGGTCAGTGAAAGTAAAAAATTCTAACTCTAAAGCTAAAAATGAGTCCATTTGAAGTAATAAAACCCAAGCTGCAAATCATTTTAAGCAATTTCAAGCTAGAGATATTAAAAATTGAACGATTACATTTTTGTTATAAACTAAACACTTTTTAAATCAGGCGTTACAATATTTTTATTTTAAATAGTTAAAAAATCCTTGAAAAGCTTCCGATTACTTTTATATCCCGATTTACAATCAGAACAAACGCACTTCACCATTTTTTTATCCAAATTTCAACACTGCGGATATTTTGGAGCATCTGTAAATAGATGCAGATTATTATATCTAAAAGCAGTTTTTCTTGGTTTTCTTTCGCTTAAAATATGGAAAATGTCGCAAAGATCACTCAAAACACTCAACGATTATTTAACACTGTCAGTAAATTACTTTCAATGTGTTATTAAATTCAATGTTATTATTTTCCCATGCTTTTGCAACGATCATAGGCCAATCGCATAGCTGGAGCCACCACACGGCCATCGTCAACACATAGTAAATTTTCAACTCAGAGTCGGTGTCGGCGCGCGATTCAACCCGAGCATAATTACACATTATTGAAATTAATATAGATAGTAAGTATAAACTACATAATATACTCGAAATAAAATGTGTGTATTGAAATAAGAACTACAACACAATCAAGTTCGTAAATCTATTTATAGGGTGTATGAATATATGAAGGTTAAAAATATATATTGTACAGAAAGTTTCAAAAATATCATAAATCAGGATTTTTGAATAAACACTTTCCTCCTTCAAAAACCTTTGTTAATGAAATATAAATTTACCTTTTGAATTCAAAGAAAATATGCTATTATTGACAAAATATGCGCATTAGTATTTTTTTCTAGCCTTACGTCACAAACTACGTAATTTTTTATATTAATGTGCGATTTATAATAATTATCTACTTTGATGTCAATAATTGTTAATTATACCCGGCTTAAATCACGCGCCAACAGCGACCAATGAGGGCCGCTGCGCCGGGCAAGCGTAGTAGCTCAACATGCCAAAGTTGGGATCACTGTCCAGCGTAAGGTACTATATTAGATGGGAATATGCAAGCTGCCATCTTGGTTCCCCGCGAAATTCAAAATCGCTAGCTTGATATCGAATTTTTAAGAGATGAATTTTGGTCTAGAACCTAATTAAATAGTAATGTGTAACAAAATTGAAGCAAAGTTAGCTGTAATATTTCAAGATGATAATATTATTAGGAAGATAAGTTTTTGAAAATTTTATAATGTAATGATCAATTGTAAAGAAAAAATGGGAAATTATTCTACTTACCAATAACACGTAGGTTTTAACTATTGATTCGAAATTTTAGGTAATTCAAATAAATATGAAAATGCATACATATAGCAAAAGTATATGTTTTTATTAAATTAAAAAAAAAATAATACGGGTTTCTAACCTTACTTTCTTCTGGATCTTATTTCACTGAAACATACACAAAAAAAATGCTCGCAGGCAATTTAATGACATATAACTATAAGCTTCAGACCCTAGATATTTAAATTATATTGTTTCAGTCATAAATATGAGTACTTACTTGGCATAATTTGGAATTACAATTCGGTTCCTATTTGTCGTGTCTACAATTTATAATCCATATTGACAGTCTTTTTTTTGTTCTAGTGGAAAAGGATAAAGTTTAAATCCATCTTTGCTTCTGTTTTTACGAGACGGAGAACTACAACATGAAATACAAAAAAACAGCAATTTGTCAAAATTTGAAGATATAAATTTTGTAATTTGTTTGTTATCTTCAGTGCGATCGGCAGGTTAAGTATACAATTTCACAGCCCTAGTAGCAACGTCTAGCTTGTATAAAAAAGAGGCCAGAGTCTGACTCAGCATCTGCTCCCTCTAGTCGACCAAACTGTCGAGAGAAATGATCAGACCAGACGAAAAACAGAATCTGTTGAATAAAAAGGAACCAGATTCTGGTGTATATCTTAAATACTAGTAATTAATGTAGAAATTAATTAATGAAATTGAAAATCTAGCAATCGGAAATCTGAACGATTCACAAGTATGCCCAAACATGCAAGCATGCATCGTACTTGAAAATTCATCTCTTTGGTTAAAAATTAAACTAGTTTGCTAAATATTAGCTTTTTTTTGTTTGTTGAGAATTAATTTTCTTTACTGAAAATGTAACTATTCAAGTTTTGGTAAAAAATTATTTTTTTCTTGTTGAAAAACCAAGTATTTGGTTGAAAATTTATGTATTATGTTAATAATTTATTTATTTTTGTATAAAATTGAGCTTCTTGAATAAAAATAAACTTTCTGCTTGAAAATCCAAATGTCTGGTCGACTGTTGATCTATTTTCTTGAAAATTAATTTTCTTTGCTGAAGATTCATCATTTTAGTTGAAAATTCTTCTTTTTGTTTGAAAATGTTACTGTATGGCTAAAAATTAGTTGGTTTTTTTTATTAAGAATTAATTTTCTGCACTAAAAATGTAACTATTTCAGTTTTAGTTAAAAATTGATCTTTTTACGTTTGAAAATTCAAGTACATGGTTGAAAATTCATATTTTTTAGTTAAACATGCAATTAGTTGGTTGAAAATCTACGTATTCTTCATTTTCGTTGAAAATTTAACTGTTTAGCTAAAAATTAATTTTTTGTTTGTTTGTTAAGAATTAATTTTCCTCACTGAAAATGGAACTATTTAAGTTTTAGTTGAAAATTGATCTTTTTATTGTTGAAAAATCAAGTATTTAGTTGAAAATTCATCTTTTTTTGTTAAAAATTCAATTACTTGGTTGCAAATTCATGTATTTCGTTGCTTATTTATCTTTTTTTGAATAAAATTGATCTTCTTGAATGAAAATAAACTTTTTGGTTGAAAAAATTCATTTATTTTCTGGGGAAAGATTCATAATTTTACTTTTTTTTTTGTTAAAAGTGAATTTTCTTTCCTGAAAATGTAACTATTTCAGTTTTTGTTAAAAATTGATCTTTTTATCTTTGAAAATTCAAGTAAATGGTTGAGAATTCATCTTTTTTAACTTAAAATTCAATTAATTGGTTGACAATTCATGTATTTCTCTGTTTTTTCTATTTATTTTATTTGCTGAAGATTCATCATTTTAATTGAAAATTCTTCTTTTTGGTTGAAAATTTAACTATTTAGCTGAATGTTAATTTCTTGTTGTTTTTAAAAATTGATTTTCTTAACTAAAAATGTAACTGTTTCGGTTTTACTTACAAATTAATATTTTTCTTGTTGAAAAATCAAATCTTTGCTTGAAAATTCATGTATTATGTTAATAATTCATTTATTTTTGTATAAAATTGACCTTCTTGAATAAAAATGAACTTTCTCGTTGAAATCCAAATATCTGGTCAACTGTTGATCCATTTTCTTAAAAATTCATTTTCTTCGTTGAAGATTCATAATTTTAGTTGAAAATTCCTCTTTTTCGTTGAAAATTTAACTGTTTGGCTAAAAATTAGTTTTTTTTTTTATCAAGAAATTATTTTCTTGACTGAAAATGTAACTATTTCAGTTTTAGTTTGAAATTGATCTTTTTTTGTTTGAAAGTTCATCATATTTTTTTAGTTAAAAACTTAATTAATTGGTTGACAATTCATGTATTTCGTTGATAATAATTCATCTTCTTTTCATGAAATTAATCTTCTTGAATTCAAAATGAACTTTTTGGTTGGAAATTCAAATGTCTGGTTGACTGTGATCTCTCTTTTTCTTTAAATTCATTTTATTTGTTGAAGATTAATTATTTTAAATGAAAATTTTTCTTTCCGGTTGAAAATTTAACTATTTAGCTAAAAGTTAGCTTTTTTGTTGTTAGGAATTGGTTTTCTCCACTAAAAATGTAACTGTATTAGTTTTACTTATTGATTGATGTTTTTCTTGTTGAAAAATCAAGTATTTGGTTGAAAATTCATGTATTATGTTAATAATTCATTTTTTTTGTATAAAATTGACCTTCTTGAATAAATATAAACTTTCTGCTTGAAAATCCAAATGTCTGGTCGACTTTCGATCTATTTTCTTGAAAATTCATTTTCTTTGTTGAAGATTCATAATTTTTTCTTGAAAATTCTCCTTTTTGGTTGAAAATTTAATTATTAAGCTAAAAATTAGTTTTTTTGGTTACGAGTTAATTTTCTTCAGGAAAAATGTAACTATCTCAGTTTTTTTTTTTTTCTTGTTTTTGTTTGAAGATTTAACTATTTTGCTGAAAATATGTTTTTTTTGGGGTTAAGAATTAATTTTCTTCACCGAAAATGTAACTCTTTCCGTTTTGGTTGAGAAATGATCCTTTTCTAGTTGAATAATCAAGTATTTGGTTGAAAAATCATCTTCTTTTGTTCAAAATTCAATTACTTGGTTAAAAATTCACGTATTTTGTTGATAATTCATCTTTGTTTTTGTATAAAATAAATCTCCTTGAATAAAAAATATCCTTTTTTGTTGGAAATTCAAATGTTCCGTATAATGTTGACCTTTTTTTTCAAAAATTAATTTTTTTATTTGTTGTAGATTCATCATTTTTAGTTGAAAATTCATCCTGTTGGTTGAAAATTAAACTATTTTGCTCAATTTTTTTTTTTTTGGTTAAGAAACACTTGTTATCACTTGAAATTCAACTATTTCAGTTTTGGTTTAAGATTGATTTTTCCTGGCTGAATATTCAACTTTTTGGTTGAAAAGTAATATTTTTTTCGTAGAAAACTAATCTTCTTGGATAAAAAAAAAATTTGTTCAAAAATTGAAATCTGTGGTTGAGTTTTGAACAATTTTCTTAAAAATTAATCTTTTTTGTTAAATATATATCATTTTAGCTGAAATTCATCTCCTTGATTGCAAATTTAACTATTTTGCTAAAAATTAGTTTTTCTTCCTAAGAATTAATTTTCTTCATTAAAAATGTAACTATTTTAGTTTTGGTTAAAAATTAATTGTTTCTGGTTAAAAATTAGTTTAGTTTTGTTGAAAAATTGTTCATTTTGGTAAAGCATTAATGTTTTGTGTAGAAAATTAATCTGAATTGGTTTAGGATTCAAATATTGTGTTAAAAATTCGTCATTTTTGTTTAAATTATTTTGTTTTTTTATTAAAAATTCAAATCATTTTGTGTTAAAATTTTAAATATTACATGTTTCGTTGAGAATTTATTCTGCATTGTTGAAAAATCAACTGCTCGGTTTAAATTTGAATTACTTTGTGAATTTTTTGTTTTTGTTTTTTTTGAAGATTTAATAATTTTAGTCAAAATTTAACCATTTGGTCGTAGAGTAAGTTTTTGTTGAGAATTTATATTTTTAAGTTGAAAATTCAACTATTTTGTTAAAAATTAGTCTTTTTGGTTTGAAAATTGATCAATTAGGTGCAAATTCAAACTAACAGGTTGAAAATTAACTTTTTTTGTTAGAAATGTACATTCTTGGATAAAAACTTAACTATTTTGGTAGAAAATAAAAATATTTTGTTGAAAAATTTTTATGTTGAAAATTTACTATTTGACGTAGAAAATTCGTGGGAGATGAATTTTCGACCAAGAAGATGAATTTTCAACTGAAATAATGAATCTTCAACCGAATTGAATTATTTTTTCACAAAATAGTTCACCGTTTAGCCATGTAATTGAATTTTAACCGAAAAAAATTTTTTTAAATAAAACCCTTTATCATGAGGAATTTTCATATTTCACTCAGTTGCTTTCTTGGGTTTTTTATTAGTTTAGTTAGATAGAAAATGAATTTTATTGATGAGAGCTGAGAGCATATTTCGGAATCCTAAATTGGATTTTTAGAACTAAAAATGAGGAAACTTATATAATTACATTTCTGATTATCTATGTTTTTTTATTTTTTTGTATTTCATTGAAAGGGTCGTTTTGAATAAAAATAAATTTTGACATTTTTTATTCATTATTTAAATCAACTTTTTTGATAAATTAAAAGACGATAAAAAACATTAATGATAAATGCAAATTTGTGTAATTTTTTTTGTACAAATTTTTAGGGGAAAAAAATAGTGGTAAAAGCATTTGACCGGCAATCGGAGGACCTGAGGTTCGATTCCCAGCGAAGCGAATGAGAAGATCTTTTTTTACAGAAAATTTAATATTAACGTGGTATTTATATGATTTAAAGTGACTCTTTCTATACGTTAAAAATGGCTAAATTTTGAACATTTTCATAAATTTTTGTTGGACAATTAACGATTTTCACCGTATATTCTACGAAAAAACGATAGCCTATCTATTAAATAACAGCTAAAATTTTTTTTATTAAATTTGATAATAATCTTTTAAAAAATAGGTAATATGTAATCAGTCGTAATTAAATAATACATTTACATATATCACAAAGAAAATTTTATAGAATTAAATATATGAAAATCCTTAAAAAAGCATTTTGGCACATTAATTTTTTAATAGAAAAAAATCAATTCAATTGCTCACCAATATAAGTGACCATTTCTGCAAACGATTCACACCGATTAGAAACATTTGTGGGCAATTGCAAATAATTCAAATAAAATAGGATACTCGAATTTTTGAGACTACCTCTTTTTCGCAACCAAAAAATTGATATTTCGATTAATTATTTTTAATTATCTTCAATTTCAATTATTAATATCGGCCAAAATATTGAAAATAAAAAAAAACTCCCCGACCACATCATTTAGTACCCCAAACACTATACAATATAAAAAAGAAAGGAAATCGATTTCCGACTTTATAGTTTTCGAATGGATAACTCTAAATAGAAATTTATATTTTTCATTCTGAAAACTTTCAGGAAAAAAATTATTTTTAAAATCCCATGAAAATATTTCTATTGAATTATTGAATTTTGATCCATTATCAAAAGTGACTTTTTTCTCCGAAGGAGAAGTTGGGGAAAGTGAGGGAATTGATGGAATGGGAAGTAGGGGAAATGATGGGATGGGAACAGAAGGGGAAATTAGGGGAGGGCTAGTGAAGGAAGCGGGGTAATAGAGAGTAAAGAGGAGTGGAGAAGTATGGGAAGTGAGTGTAAATGATCGGAGGGGAATCAGGGGAAAAAGGGGTGAAGAAGTAGGGCAAATAGGGAGTATGGGAGTGAGGGTGAGGAAGTTAGGAACAATCAGGGTAGGGAAAGTGGTAAAAGTGGGGTTAATGAGGGTAGAGGAACTAGGGGAAGTGAGGGAATTACAAGTGAGGGGTGAGAGGAAAGTGAGGGAGAGGGAAGAGAGGTGAAATTATGGGTGGGGCAGTAGAGGAAGCGGGGTAATAGAGGATAAGGAAGGGTGAAGAAGTATAGGAAGTGAGTGTAAATGATAGGAGGGGAATTAGGGGAATAGAGGGATGAAGAAGTAGGGCAAATATGAACTGTGGAAGTGAGGGTTAGGAAAGTAGGAACAATGAGGGTAGAGAAAGTGGTAAGAGTGGGGTGAATGAGGGTAGGATAACTAGGGGAAGTGAGAGAATTAGAAGTGAGGGGTTGAGGAAAGTGAGGGGTTGAGGAAAGTGATGGATAGGGAGGAGAGGGGAAATTAGGGGAGGGGCAGTGGAGGAAGCGATGTAATAGAGGCTGAAGAGGAGAAGAGAAGTATGGGAAGTGAGTGTAAATTATGGGAAGGGAATGAGGAGAATAAAGGGGTGAAGAAGTAGGGGAAATAAGGAGTGTGGAAGTAAGGGTTAGCGAAGTAGGAAAAATAAGGGGAGGGAAAGTAGCAGAAGTGGGGTTAATGAGGGTAGAGGAACTAGGGGAAGTAAAAGAATAGGTGGTAAGGGGTATGAGGGGTATGAGAGAAGTGAAGGTGAATGTGGGTTGAAAAATTAGTGGGAGGGGAGTGTTGGCTGGAGAAATTAGAAGAAGGAGATGTAAATGAGGAAGATGTTATGGAAGGGAGGGGAAAGCAAAGGTTGAACTGTGGAGTTGGAAAATATTGGAGGGGAGGTTTGAACGACTCTATTAAGGTATTGATAGACTACCATAGCCTTTTCTCTATGCGCACGGTGCCTACTTCGACTAATTTTCTTATCGAAATTTTCAGTAAAAATTTTTTTTTTTTCATTTTAGCGTTTAGCCTGCTGTGCTCCGGGAACGCCGCAACAATGTTGGAAGTACCTCCCGGCAGTCGCGAAGATTTGGTGGAAGCAGCGAGATCTCCATGTTCACCCACCGGTAAATAAACTCTTTTCACAAATTACTTATTCTAATATTAATTTCAATTTTATCACGAAATTTTGGGAAATAAAAAAAAACAATTTGTAATCTACTTGACATCCAAAGTAATCCACTTGCAATCCGGGGTAATCCAGTTCTAATCTGAAGTAATCAAAAATTTTTGTATTTAGGGGTGAGAAAGTAAGGGTGAGTGAAGTAGAAGAAATTAAGGTAGGGGAAATAGTAGAAGTGTGATTATTGAGGGCAGGGGAACCAATCATCTGCTTTCAATATAGATTCATCATTTTTTGTTAGAAATTTCACTTTATTGTTACCAATTATTTTTCTGGTAAAGGATTTTTGATTTTCGTTCAAAATGGTTTAATTAAAAATTAGAGTATACTTTTGAAAATTTTTTTTCTTTCCTGGTTGAAAATTCATGTATTCTGTTGCCATTTCGTTGTTTTTTTTTGTTTGCACAAAAATAATTCTCTTGCTTGAAATAATACATTTTTGGATTAAGTTCTTTTTTCTAACTGAAAAATTAACTAATCCATTCATTATTGTGCATTTATCTTTTAAAAATGAAAATTTACCTATCTTAGTTAAAAATGCGACATTTTCAGTTAAAAATTAATCTTCTTGGTTGGAAAATAATGTTTTCTGTTAAAAATGAACTTATTTAGTTAAAAATTCATCCACTTCATTGAAAATTAGCTTTTTTTGGTAGAAAATTATTCTTTTCGGTAAAGAATTCCTGTCTTTGCTTTTAATTCAACTATTTCATTGAAAATTAATCTACTTAGTTTGAAATTAAACAATTTTGTTAAAAATTATCCTTTTTGGTTGAGGATTCAACTATTTTAGTTGAAGATTCATCCCTTTGAATGAAAAATTAAACTTTTTATTGAAAAATCGTTATTTTTTAGTTCAAATTTTTTTAACTAAGAATTTAACTATTCCATTAATAAATTCGTCATTTTACTCAATAATCAATCTCTTTGGTTGAAAATTTAACTATTTTATTAAAAATTGTTTTTTTTTTGTTCGTTGAAAATTAATTCTTTTACTGAAAATTGAACTATATTTCAGGTGTACAATTGATCTTTTCTTGTTGCGAATTTAACAATTTTGTTGAAGATATCTTTTCCGGTTGAAAATTTAAATTCTTTGTTGAAAATTTACGTATTTGGTTAAAAAATGCATACGTTTTTGTAGAAAATTATTCTTCTTGGTTAAAAATTCGTAATTTTGTTTGAAAATTCAGCTACTTGATTTAAAAAGTTTCGAACTTGTTGAAAATTAAACCACTTTGGTAAACAGTATACTTTTTGGTTGAGGATTCAACTATTTTGTGGAAAATTCTTCATTTTTTGATGGTTTCAGCAATGGTTATTTTTCAGTTAAAATCTGTTTTTGTTCAAATATCAACTATTACATTTTTGGTGGAGCCTTTATCTCATTTGATTTGAAAATTATCTGCTTTGTATGAAATTCAACAATCTTTTTTAAAGTCATTTTTTTAGAGTCTTCATTTTGATGAAAATTCATCCTTTCGGTGAAAAATTTAACTTTTTCGTTGAAAAATCGTTGTTTTTTCAGATCAAAATTTATTTTTTAACTATAAATTCAACTATTCCGGTTAGGAATTTATCACGTATATCCAAAATTAATCTTTTTGGTTGAAAATCTCACTAATTTATTAAAAATTCATTGTTTTTGTTAAAAATTGATTTCTCTGCTCAAAATTGAACTATTTCATCTCGGCAGTTTTTCTTAGATTCATCTACTTTGCTAAAAATTCAACAATTGTGTTGAAAAGTAATCCTTCTTGTTTAAGGATTCATGACAGTCTAGTTTAGGCGAAGTAATCGCCTATAATATATTATGTAAACCAGAGTAATAGTATGCAATTCAAGGTAATGTTAAATAATCCAAAGTAATTTTTTATATAGGAGTAATCCATGGTTATCCGAAATAATCCAGAGTAATCCACTTGTCATTCTTCAAATTTTAAAATCCATTTTTCAAGTGGAAGAAGAAATTATATTCATATATTATTTACATGTGTCGATAAATAGTGCCCTATATTACTTGAAAATAATAAAGCAGTATTTCAAAAAATTGTTCATCATCCAGTCGTCATTCTCATGTCTTGATATAAACATCTTTGATATTTAACTCAATGACGCAGTTTTCATCCAGAAGTTCAGCCAGGTGTTCCTTCAGGATATTAATGCCAGAACAATTTTCGCATTCGCTGAAATGACATGCAGGAGTTGGATTAGTGCACATTATTAACTCTAAACAGTCATGATAATCAATTAGTTCTATATATAAGTCTTTATTTAGATGCCTAAATTGTGCAAATTTTGAAAACTTAATTTTTGTTTCCTCATACTCTATTTTAAAGTGGTCGTATAACTCTGACACGTTCCCCAAGATGAGTCGTTTTTCCACGTGTTCGCGAGTTCCGTCTTCCTTTTTTATGGATAGAAAATCCTTCTTCCCCGTAATGAATCGACTGTTTTCGTCTCCTTCATGAAAACTAATCACTGCTACTTTAATTTCTGGTGGCAGTTTTCTTTCTAGCTCAAGTCCAGGCAAACCCAGTATTCCATGGTTTTGAAATAATTTGGCACCTTTCCGGGCTTGAAGTTCCGTTGCACCAAATTCTTCCATTACCTTTCTACGATTCAAAGATTTAGGAGCAAGTGTGAGTAATGTTATTTTTTTCTCACCATCAGTAGCCACCTTACATTTTTCTACAATTTGTTGAAGAATTTCTAGACCTGCTGTGTGATTTTGATCTTCACAACAACTATATTCTATCGGAACCAATAGAAAATCTATCTTCATCGCTGATTTCTTTTTCTGCACTATTGTCATCAACCTCACCACCATAAACAACTTCTTCCACTTCAACAAATTCTTCTTGCATTCTGGATTTATTTGGAGCCACTTATAAACTCAATTTCTTAAATTATTTTCTACAAGGCTGGCAAATTTTAGTGTTGTTCGGCAACTGGAGAAATTTTAACCTTTGACTTATCGACAAACGTCTGACGTCTGGTGTTTTCCAATGCTTTTCGTTGCCAAAAGGATGATCACAAAAATGACCCCAAGGAATTTTCGTTGACATTATTAATCATGAATCTTATTTGTAATTTTTTATATATAAATTAAATATTTATAAACAAGATAAAGTTCGAAAAACCGAGAGAGCGTGCGTTACAACAGCAATACCAAAATACCTTGCAGATAATTAGAGAAGACAAGAGGAATGTCCTCTTGTGTCAAAAGAATGCGATTTGACGCTAATGAAATTTCCTCTCATATGATTGAAGGTTGAGAAGGTTTTAATTGGTCTCAAAGAGAATCTTCTTGCAGACAAATAAGTATATTTGTACAAAGGAGATGCTCAGTTGGTTCAAAACAAAACAGGCAAGTGGACGATGCTTTTGTTTCATGACAACTTTGTCTCTAAATGAAGTCGAAACGTAACTGAGCGGTTGGGCGCAATAACAGCTTATTTGTACTTTTAGAAGTCACTCGTTTTTTATTTGTTTTTTGTAGATAAATTCATGAAGAACAAATTAAATGCAAGTGACTTGTGAAAATATAAGTAGGCTGTTATTGCATCCAACCGCTCAATTGCTTATCGTTTAGCTATGGTACCAGACTCATGACAAGTAGATCATTAAGAAATTGTGGATATTCCACCTTGATGGTGATCAGCAATAACTAATAGCTAGTACCACAAAAAAAGAATAAAAATTCTTTCTTCAGAGTTTGGCTTCAAAGTAGGTTGAAAAATTGGAAAAGAAGTTAGTAATCGAAATTCACATAAATTCACAAAATCAAGGCCGAGTCTAAACGTTATAAGAGTTTCTAGGCACACATTTAGACTTTTGAATTTGGGGCAGTAGAAATATAATGCCACACATGTTAAATAGAAAAATAATTTGTAATGAATTGTGTTAGCATTGAGTTTACTATTGTTGGAAGCAAACGAACCTTTCGATTCTTTAAACGAATTCTGAGCTTTGCTTCCTTTGTCTAAATTCGACTATCATCAAAAAGCATTGATCACATGTGACTCTGCTGGCGCCAGCCAGTTTCACTCAATAACAAAGCTCATCCACCCTTCCTCGATCCCGCCATTCTTCTGTCTTTATCTCTATTATTACTCTGAGTTTGTACGTTACAGTCTTTTTTCCCCTTTGACGCTATGGCAGCGCGACTAGTTATCTCGCAGTAGTCCATTACAGTTTTTCTCACTTTTTTCATGCTTCACAGTGATTGGTGGTCTTCGTTAAAAGTAACTAATTTCGGGATTATTAAATTAAAAATCAGTTCGAGAAAAGGACGACAAGCGACCTCAAGTAAAGGTTTCGTAGGCGTAGGCTTATATTAAAAAAAAATAGTCAAGGTAGGCGACTTCTGTCCACAAATAAGGGTTTTTTAGCCTATTAAGACGTTAATTAACTCGTTCAAACGCTCTTATACTTATCCTTTCCTACTCTATTTTCCCCTCTCCTCCCCGACTGCCCACTCAGTTAACTTTCTCTTCCCCTTCTTCACGAACTTCTTACTCCTCGTGTGCCCCCTCTCCTTAGTTCCAAACCACTTCCCCTACTTTTCTTTCTCAGGCAACACGTTCCTTCCCTTACTTACACGAAGTAACCTACTCGTTCTCCTTTCACCTCCTTCACTACCCTCCATAATTTTAAATCATTTCCTTTACTTCCCTTCATATCCCCTCTTTGTTCTCCGTGATTTCCTCTTACTTCCTGTATTCAACCGCTCTCATTTTTCCTATCTTGATCTAGCTTTCCGCCCCTACTTTCCCTACTTTATCTTTCCTGATTTCCTCTATTCCCGCTCTCAAATTTCCCTCATTTCCCCTATTTACCCTCCCCTAACTTCCTCTACTTCCCCTCGGCTGATTTCCCCTACTTTTCCACCACTTATTTCCTCTCACTTCTCCTACTTCTACTCCCCTCATTTCACCTAACTTCCTCTACTTTCCCTGATTTGATTATTCCTGCAGGGAAAAAACCCATTTTTCTCTTTTTTTCCTATTATTATTATTCGAGCCACCTTTTGAGAAACTCGTTCTAGACGTAAAGCTAAATGATACTGGTATTGGTTGGTAGTATGGCGTAATCAGAGTAATCCAGTGTAAACCAGAGCAATCCAATTGAAATCGGGGGTAATTGAAGTAATTCAGAGTAATATACTTTCAATTCAGTGTAATCCACCTATAATCCAGGGTAATCCACTTTTTTAGTAGAAAATTTAGTTGAAAATTTTGTCTTTTTTGGTCAAAATTTAATATTCTTTGTTGAAAATTCATGATTTGGGTTGAAAATTTAACTATTTGATGAAAAATTAATTTACATTGCAGTAAATTTAACAATTTTGTTAAAAAATAGTTTTATTGTTAAAAATTTAACTATTTTGGAAAAGAAATTTAACTGTATTTTTAAAAGTACGTTTCGTTTTAACTGAAAATTGAGGTTTTGGCTTAAAATTGAACTATTCCATTTTTTGTTGACAATTTATCATTTTTTATTCAAATTTAAACTATTTCGTTGAAAATTCATAGTCGTTAAAAATTGATCTACTTTGTTTAAGATTCTTCATTTTTATTAAAAATTCACCTCTTCCGTAGAAAATATAACTATTTTGTTGAAAAATCATTTCCTTTAGTTGAAAATCTATTTTAGACTGAAAATTTCACCATTTCAGTTAAAGATTCATAGTTTTAGTTGAAAATGTATCTCTTTGGTTAAAAATGTAACTATTTTGTTGAAAATTCATGATTTGGGTTGAAAATTTAACTATTTGATGAAAAATTAATTTACATTGCAGTAAATCAAACCGTTTTGTTAAAAAATCGTTTTATTGTTGAAAATTTATCTTTTTGTGTTAAAAATTTAACTATTTTGGAAAAGAAGTTCAACTGTATTTTTAAAAATCCGTTTCGTTTTGTCTGAAAATTGATGTTTTGACTTAAAATTGAACTATTCCATTTTTTGTTGACAATTTATCATTTTTTATTCAAATTCAAACTATTTCGTTGAAAATTCGCATTCGTTACAAATAAATCTACTTTGTTCAAGATTTTTCATTTTGGTTGAACTTTAACCTCTTTCTTAAAAAAATATAACTTTTTTGTTGCAAAATCATTGTCTTTAGTTGAAAATCTATTTTTAGACTGAAAATTTAAACATATCAGTTAAAGATTCATATTTTTAGTTGAAAATGTATCTCTTGGGTTGAAAATGTAACTATTTTGTTGAAAATTAATTTTCTTTTTGTTTCACAATTCTTATTTTGACTAAAAATGTAACTATTCCATTTTTGGTGGAAAGTTGGTATTTTTTATTCGAAAATTAAGATTTGTCGCTGAAAATTGATCTATTTTATTTTTCGCGAAAATTTATCTTTCTTAGTTGAAAATTCATCCATTTCATTAAATTATTTTTTATTTGGTAGAAAATCAAGATTCTTGCTCGAAAATTCAGCTTTCTGATTGAAAAATCAAATATTTTGTTTAAAATTCAACTATTTCTTTAAAAAATCAAGTATTTTGTTGAAAATTCGTATTTTTTGGTAAAAATTATCTTTTTGCTTGGAAATTGAAACATTTGGTGTAAGATTCATGTGTTTTGTAGAAAATTCGACCTTTTTGGTAGAAACCTGATCTTCTTTGTTTGAAAATCCATCTTTTTGAAGGAAAATGGAACTGCAGCATTCATTTATTTTGTTGAAAATTCGTTTTTGTTGCTAGAAAATTAATTTATAAAAATAAAAATTCAACTATCAATTTCTATTGTAAATCTATCTTTTTCAGCGGAAAATCACCAACAAAATGTTCTTATTGCGATTACCAAATTTTTTTTCTGTATATGCATAAAATTGAGAAAAAATGATTGATTGCTTAAAATTTGAGATTTAAATAGGAAGCAGATTTTTCTCAAGGTTCTAAGTATTTTACCATGCTTCGCAATATTCACCTTATGAGACGAATAAAAAACTGCAGGTGGTGCCTTAAATAATTTTTTTTTCAGGCAAGGTAAGATAGCAAGTATTAGGGTGGCAATTAATATTTCAAAATAAAGAGCCGTCCTATAGGATTTGAGGAATGATTCGAAAAAAGAAAAGACTTTTAAAAAAAAATCGTATTTTGAAGTCAAAGCTGTTCTCCTGCATTTACCACAGCTTACCGGATTACAGGTAAAAAGGAATTACCAATTTGTTTCTTATTCTAATAGAGTAATAAATTGCTGGTGTCAACGCTTTGGGGTAGAAATAGCCAGGAAGTTCTGTTAAAGCCTCGCAGATAAGTTCTCATCGACGAGGGAAAGGCAATCTCTACCAGTTCCTGCAAAGGGATATATAACTAACCTTGTTAAGTGTGCCCGACACCTAGTTGTTAGATTTATCGTTAAAATTAAAATAGACGCAGATAATCTTCTTGGAAACACGCTTCGTTAGCCATGTTCCATTATCGAGTTTCTCTTAGTATTTCCTTGTTTTTGTCGGACTCGATCGTTAAAAGCCTTTTTTCCATAGCTGAATTGGATTTTTTTCGTGAAAGCACTAGTACTTAATTAAAATCTACAGTTTTCTGTATTTTTTCTACCTTCAATAATCGTAATGAACATTGTGTTGTTCGAGTATATTTCTTGCATTAACATTGAGAAAAAGGGATATGAATGAACTCAAGTAATAAAAGCAACGGATGATAAATATATTTCAATCTAAGTAATCCGGTGTTATTTAAAATCTGTACTAGACAGTATAGAAATTGTTTTCAAAATTTAAAATGAATTCGGAAGCAAAATTTAAAGAAACTGGTGCTCAAAAATAAACGGTGCTACTTATGATGCTGAAGATAACCAATGCGAAACTTGGAATTTGATTAACTGAAGAATGGGATGAGATACTCAAGAGATGCAAACCTACAGATCAGTCGCTTTGGAAAATTACTAAAAGGTATACCAAGAAAAAAGTACAAATTCCATCATTAAACATAAACAATCAATTTATACATAAAATTGATGATAATGTAGAAGCTCTTGCAAAATAATTCCATGCAATGTATTAACAAAATGATAATATAGTTAAGACGCAACAAACTAAGAAAGTGTTTCAGTTTAGTTTAGTTCAGAATATATTAAAGCCATGGGAAAAGTTTCATGGCAAAATACGATTTCATTAATTAAATTCCATATCAGTTTAAAGTCAAAATAGTCACAGCATTTGGAACGTATTGATCTCAAAGTAAAGATTGCTCAGTAAAAGGTGCCAAAAAAGATTAGTTTTAAAATTCGTCAAATAACTAAAAATATAGAAAAGCAGTTGTTGTACATATAATTTTCTTAAGAATTAATGTAAAGTAAATTTCCATTTCGCCTTCTAGCTCAAAGCCTAACATCATCTGCATAAAAAAACATTGCTCTAAGGTAGGTTGTACCTGTTGTCTGCTTTAGCTAATAAGTACATTAGAAAAACAAAAATCAATGTTGATGATTTTAAATTTACTTCATCAAGCGGAATATCAAAACAAATCAGAACATTTAAAAACAATAAAGCTTTTCAATCAGAAAAACTTCATCTAAAGGCTATTGTTAATAATCACCTTTATGTGAGCACAATATTCCCCTGGAGTCACTTTCCTACCACAATTGACAAAAGGTAAAAGTGCTATTCTAACTTTCGAGGATCATACCATAATCTGTGTAAATTAGAGTTTCGAATTACTTACTCAAAATAATATTATTATTTGGTATAAATTTCCAGCTTTATTAATTCACCTGATAAGCTCCTATGTTAGAAACAGAGAAATGTGTGTTGAATCTAATAATGTTAAGTCATCAAATAAATGAGTAATAACTGGAGTATCCCAATATTCAGTAATATGACAAAGTCTCTGAGTACCTTGAGAATAAACAATCAACCTGAATTGTAGAAAAACTGAAGCTATCATATTGACTAGACAAAGAACAACAATTGATGAATATATTAAGATAGGCGACACAACTGGTCAAAGATTGCGAAATTCGTTGGGGTGATACATATATAGAACTCTTTTTCAATAGTTGAACAACGTGGATGCAAGAGAGGGCTGGCAGGTTGCAGAGAGAACCTGTTAATAGACAGGTGTATTACCTAAGACTCGATCAGGTATCGACGCAATCTGCCTATGGCTTGGATTGACTACCGTAAGGCATAGTGAGCAGTTGCACTGTCCTGCTGAAATCATATGTCTTCAAAGTTGTCTCTGGCTATTTCTCTGATTGCAGGAACTATTCAATATCGAAGCATAGCTTCATAGTATTGAGCATTTAGGTTACCATTAATGAAAAATGGTCCTATAATTCTATTGTTAAGTATTCCAGCCCCAACATTTAATTTCTGCGAATACTGTGATTTATCTTCTCGCATCCAGTGAGCATTTTATTCTGCCTAATATCTGCAATTATGTCTATTCATAGTTCCATGAAGTCGGAAAGTTGCTTCATCTGAAAAAGCTATGTTTGATGGAAAGTTAGGATCTTCAACTATGCGTGGCACCATGTCTTCAGAAAACTCAACGCGACGATCTAAATCGTCTTCATTCAACTTGTGAACCAGTTTCACTTTAAATGGATGGAATTTCGCTGTTTTTAGTACGTTGTGTAAAGACGATTTACTTATATCATCCTCTTGAGCAGCTCTGCGGATGGAATTATGCGGATTTTCAGTAAATGATAACAAAACATCTAGTGATTTCTCCTTATTTGCTGCTGACCTTGGTCTGCCTGATCTAGGTAGATCTCTGACAATGCCGAGATTATTGAACTTACTAACTTTATTTTGAACGGTCGAGAGTGCAATTGGAGTTGTACCAACCCTAAATGTTTAATTAAAAACATTCATTACTGTCCTGAGAGATCTTTCCACTTGACCCCAACCTCTCATCATAAGAAGTGTTATTCTTTCTCTTTCAGTAAGGCGTTGCATTTTGACTTTACGGACTAACACTTACTCAAATTTCCATCAGAATCAAGAAGGTGAAACTTATAACGCAGATAAACGTTTAAGAAAAATGAAAATTGTAATCTGGTATTTTTACGTAAAAGCTCTACCTCATTTTTATATGTAAGCTATTGCACTCATGATTGATAAAAATTTTTGTATGGTGAACAAATTTAGAATTTGTTGCTTATTGAAGTATCAATTTATAACGAAGCTTAAGCTTGTAACTATTCAGTTCGTTGATTTTTATTTATTTATTCATTATTTTATAAAATTTTTGGTGAAGAAAGTTAAAACTATACTTTGATCGACTTCTTTATTATTCGTGGGTTTTCTGCTAGCATAAATAATATTCAATACGCACATTTGTTTTCTTCATTTTTTTAATTTGAAAAAAAAATTAAAAAATTTTTGTACTCAAAATTTTTTATTGTTTACCTTGAAGGTCAATTTCAAGGTCAAATTAAAGGTCACTACTGGATTCCTCGTTAAAAGTTACTCCTAAAATGACCTCGACGTTTTTCGTAAACTCCTCAACCGCAGCAGCACAGATTGGACCTGCCCCATCCCGGATTCAAGCCTAATAACCTTTAGCTGAAGTTCAAGGTCATCCTTGATCCGTGACCTGAGTTTATGTTTAGACGAAAAATTTCCCGCTCTTTCGATTGCCGCTGTCAAAAATAGGGGTTCCCAATTAAAAAAACAAAGTTGACCTTGAAATAATCTTGAATGTTAAGCTCAAGGTCTAATTCAAGGTCACCGCTGGATTCCTCGTTAAAAGTTACTCCAAAAATGACCTGGAAGTTTTTCGTAAACACCTGAGCCGCAGAAGTACAGATTGGACCAGCCCCATACCTGGGTCAAGCCTGATAACCTTCAGCTGAAGTAATGCGAAAGCGTTTCCGGGGTATAGTTTCAGTATGCGTAAGTGGAGGGATCATTAGCCAATAAGAGTCCGATACTACCAAGCCTTCAGGTGGGTGTCTTATGCAAGATTTTCCCTCCTTAAAAGACCGGGACGGCAAGCACGTTCGCTGTAGACACTTTGTACCTCGCTGACAGTTCAGAGGACCAAGTCTTTCGAATAAACGTTTGTATCTGCATCGGAAAGCATTTTTTATAGATGTTACGTCCTGAATGCGGCTCTGTGGCACACTCACGTCTCTCCACTACGTCTCTACAGTGCCAAGGTGTCGCATAGCGCTTCTGTCGACAAACTGAGGGTCTTTGGAGATGCGATTAAGTTTTCATCGCTTCAATTTAACTCGGGCGCGTTTTTCCAACCCAAACTCCATTTCCTTCTCCCGAGTGTACTCCTTAATAATTCCCTGAGCTGAGTCTAGTTGCTCTTTATTTCCGCCATAGATCTTGAGATCATGAGTGACCTTATACTTCTAATATCCGGGTTTGCCGCAGAAGTACTCTTGGAAATGGCGAAGGGCAAAAGATAATGACAATAATGTGAGGCAAAAGAGGAAAGGGCTCATGGTGTCGCCTTGAAAGTCGCCTCTCTGAAAGGTGACGCTGTTATTTGTCACACGATGTTTTCCAGATGAGATAGTAAATCTAGTTTTCCAACGCAGCATCAATCTCTCTATACAACACACGATGTGTGGATGAACCTTTAAGCTTCCCAATAGACAGATGATAAATCTATGGGAGGTTGAATCGAGAGCTAACAAAAAAACAATTATGCCTCTACATTTTTAGTTTCAGGGAAAATTTTCAGCGACTTTGCAGACACGTCTTTCGATGAGCAGGTTCTACCGACATCCTGCTACACCTTTCTTTGAGCCGCGTTGTTCGTACATCTCTCGCCACACAGATCCGATTGTCTGAACAATCCTATCATTTTGGATAGCTGTGAAGGTTTTATATAGCCTGTTCAGACAAGTTATTGGCCTGCCATTTTTAGGGTCGGATAACTTGTCCATTTTCCGGAATAGGCTCCTCCGACTTTAGATATGAGGTGAAAATGCGGGGCAGATGCTGGTGGGTTGAAGAAAACTTCTTTCTTCAAAAGGTCTTGATACTATCTGGTCCCGAGACGGAATAGTTTTTTATGCCTCTTAATTCTTTTTTCACCTTATTGTTGGTGATTGCTGGGTATTCCTGCTCAAGTATTATGAGGGCACTGCACAGCTCTTTGAAGCTATTTATGTATTTTGTGTCTTCATTCAGTGGGTACTGGACTTCGTAGACTTTTCATTAAAATGCCTCGGCCTTCTCAGATTTGGGCGTGTGTTTCACAATAACTGAACTGTTTTGGAAGAATCGAGATAGGCCAGAGAAAAACGGTTCATTTTTTCGGACCTACCTCTTCCTCCACTCTAGACTTTTTATAGCGTCTAAGAGTACTCGTATTCTGTCAAAAATATACTGCTTGATGGTCAGCAGCTTTGACTTATTGAGTGTGTAATGATGGATCTGCAGCTCGCGCGCGAACTGTTGGACCTGGGCAGATCTCTGCAGATTTCTTCCAGCTATTATGCGCTTAATCATACACTGAATGCGGGACGCGTACTGTCTTGCCCAACCTATCTTTGTGCTGAGTTGATGCATTCGTATTTCGGTCTTAAGAGCGTTGGTTGTGTTGTCGGTTTGCATCCGCGAAAGTTCTCGCTGCATCATACACACAGCAATTGATGGTTCAGAGGTCGGCCTCCTTGAAAAATTCCACCAAACGCGTCATCCAGTTCAGTCAGATGTTTGCTCTTGAGAGAAATATGAATATTGGTGTTCCTCCTGGTTCTAAAGCATCGCTCTTCTTCTATTGGATGCCTGTTGGCGCTTAATCTGAGTTCGCCTCTCTTTCTCTTTTGTTGGCTTGTTCTGGTTGCGGTAAAGTAGGCGCTCCGCTAATACAACCAATTCAAAATGAACTCGGAAATCCGAATAGATTATAGTTAAGTAATGTCTAGATAGTACCGAATGAATTGTCTATATGGCTTTTTTCGGCATCCGAATTGAAACTTAGTGCACACGACTGATTCTGATAGAATTTCAGTTCGGATCGAATGGTTCTTTTGTGTAGGGTATAGCTTTGTTTTTAAGGATATTTTTCTGCAGTGGTTAATGTAGGTGTTTACACATAATATATTCCCTTAAATTCTACAGAATAAGTGCATCGATTTTTATTTTGTCTTCTTACAGAAATACAGGCATCACTTCCAAAAGTCAAACATGATCTTACCGGACCGGCTGATCATTCTCCTGCCATACATGCTGACCATCCTCTTTACACGCATTCCAATCTTGCGCTCGTAGCGAGACTTGCAGTATTCGAATTTCCTGAAAATGTAGGTCTTCTAACGAAAAAAAAACAATCGTGCGTATATGAATATGGTGAAGGAGACAATTCTAACCTTAGCACTAGGTGATTACGCAATGGCGAGAGTACAAACCCATGCTGGTATTGTTCACGGAGTATTTAATCCGAAACGCCAACGCGTTAAAGTACACATAAGTACCAAAAGAGTTGAGCTAATGACTGGAAAAGAACAGATAGATTTTCCTAAAGGAATAGAATTAGAACTGCCTGGTATAGATAATAGAAATCTTAATGTGATTTTGAGAAGCGGAAAACGGAATAATCCACGTGATTGGAATCCGAATATTATTCCCAATGGACCACACAAGATAGCCGTCCTAATATTTCTCACAGTCCACCGCACTGCCCTGCTGAACCGCACAATTGGGATCTTAATATTTCTCACGGTCCACCGCACAACCCTGCTGAACCACATGATTGGGATCTTAATGTTGTTGCCAATTCACCGCACAGCCCTGATCACCAACATCGATAATTCAAGTCAAGAACCAGGATATATATTTTTAACTTTTTATCCGACCTTTGTTGAATAAATGATACTTTGTAATGAGAAAAATCTACAATTGAGTTAGAAAAATATATGGATTCAATGTAGATATCAAAAAGAGCATATTCCCTATCCTCCTAATATACATATTGCGGCTGATTTAGCGAAATGCAAAAAATGACGTGATTTGTGAATGCCCTTCACGGCTGTACCTCGTTTTATAAGGATAGGATACAAATTTTTGAAAGGCACTTTTGAAAATTAATTGCTAACCGAAAGAAGTTTCGCTGCATCAGAAGTTGTGCTAAGGAAATCGTTGTTCGACAAAAGAGTGGATTGCGCGTCAAGGGGACACACAGCGATTTTCGAGGAGAGTGAAATTTTTCGCACGGGGGAAGCGTGGTTGGCATTCACACGAGTCGAGAAACTGCAGCTGCCCCTTGGCACGTACTGTATTTTTTGTCACACATCCATCATAAGTTCAATTTTAGTACCAGAAAACGATCCCTAAAACAGTATTTAATGTCTATGCCTACAAACGGGTTACTCATGGTCTTAGGCCTATAAAGTAATGACGTACTGTGATTGAATTCGCTTACGAACATATGTAGCAGACTTTTTCGGACCCTGAGCCATACACATTATAGCCGCACTATGGTGCTGCGATAAAAAATGTTGTATGACACACAATTCCGGTATGAAACTTTTTTCTCGTACGTGATTGCCATGCTCGTCAAAGTCACTCGTTTCGCTTCGTCTACGCTTTGCATCATCTCCGCGTCTCCTCGGCTACACCTCGGGCTCTGGCTCGTATAGCAACATCACATGAGAAAAAAGAGTTGCTTAGGGTCCTTCTCGACTTCAGTCGACAAAAAAATGGCGTCGATAAGCACGTCTAGGTATTGCACGGGAGTGGTTAACTAGCAAAACGAAACATCAACGATGCTGCTTTGCTAATTTTCCACCCATTATATTGCAACATGCGGCTTTTGACCGTGGTTATCTAAAGTGATTAAGTTAATAATTTAATCCATACGTTAATTGTAGTTAAATAAAAAGGGGCTTCTTTCGGAGAAAAGGAGAAGATCCTGCTCATAATTAAAGATTCTTTTTATTCATAATCCCTGAGCTACGCTATTTCTACAGTCAGGTTTCTAATCCCTAGCTAAAATGGTTAAAAAAACGGTAAAATAGAAAAATGTAATAAATCAGACGATAATTTCTTTAGTGAGATCTTTGGTTTTAAGCTGATAAATAAAACTAGAGTACGATCTACATGTTCGGCAGTCGTACGATCTAACGCTGGTTTATTTTATTAGAATTACGCTTAATTCTGAATAGCTAATTACCTGCTCAACAAGCAGAGGAAGAATAATCTAATTAGTCGATCCTATAGAACTTATGTTCGTAATATAATTAATTCGTATCCCTGAGAAACTAGAATTAGGAATAATCCTATAATAGAAACTAGTGCAAGTAAATTTCTCGTAAAGCAGCGACAATTCACGTTTTAGCTAATATCAAATCAAAGAAACATTTATTTATATTGGGTAAATAATAATCAGTAATGTTAGTATCTGTGATAATCGATAAGTCAATTAATCTCGTTTAGATTTCAAACCTACTTTTCTTATAAATCTCGTCTTAAGAGAAGAGTAAATCCCGATACTTGCTTTTGCATAAGTTTATTCTCCTTGTGCAGTTGAAATTCTCTTTAAAATTGCATTGCATTTACAGTAGGTTAAACTTCTCACCTCAAAGGGTCAATGAACTCTCTTTAGACAGAAATGTTTCTTTTCGGTGCACAGATGTATTGTTTCAGGCCGGAGCCTCAAACAATAAATCTCATGTGATTGTTCCGATTATAGGTCTTTATACAACACAAAGGGATTATCCCTCAATTAAGAGATTGACTCTCAAAACTTTTTTCAAATTTCATATTTCCTCTCGATCAGGTACCTTGAGTCCCTAAGAAACGAGAGTAGTACACAAGCACGTTTCGAGTCCCCGGAGAGGTTGAGGAATGACGCTCCGCAGGTAGTCCTCTATTGTTCTAAATATGGGCGGAAGTGCGAGGGCGAGTGTCTGCGAGCTTTTGTCTGGCTTTACAAGACTTTAAATTTAATTCTCAACAATTTTGGGATGGCAAATCCTTTTTGAAGGAGAGATATTTCACACTGAATCGATTATTCTCAATCAATCATTTTGGCAACCACATTTGAGCAGTTCAACTACTCGTTTTATTTGCAAATCGTTTGAAATGAGAATGAAAGATCGTTTCTCGTATTACATTTGATTATATTGATCAGGTCCTACGGTGTATTACCATGCTGTTGCTCAAAAGCGCAAATGTAATAACTCAACACTTCAGAAATATCTTCGATATAATCGAGAGATTATTCAATAGAATTAAAATCAGTTCTATGGACCAGGTCCCTCGGTACTTACCAAGATATTGCTCGAGAACGTAACAATAATCCTGTAATTATATAACAAATCTCCGATCTTGTAGAAGAATGATTTTAATTGAATTGCATTTGGTTCTATGGACCAGATCCCTCGGGATGTTACAAGTTCTTGCTCGAGAACGCAGATTCAATGCTTCGATGTCAATAAATATCACCACTGGATTTTATATTTTTACTTAAAGTCAAAGTATACACTTTGCAGTAAATGTACACGAAATTCCTTGAAGAGGAATATGTGAAATTCCGACACTGCCTAAGATATGAATCTCAGGCAGGCTTTGCACATTAAAATTGCACTGAGAACGCTCGGAGAAACTCGAAAGGTTTATCGCTTTAGGACTAAATCGCAAAGATCGCTCGCTCCAGTTAAGTAACTTCTATACAGTTTCTGGAAATTATATTTCCTCGTCTCTCTTAAAGCGGACCTAACTGTTTATAGAATCACTTCGAAATATTCAGGTTTGACGCCCAATACTTTGCCGTGATCCGCGCGTGGTAGAACGAGTGCGGCAAGAAGTGAAGATAAATCTTCGAATCTTCCTGCGGGTTTCCAACTAGAGATGTTTAGAGTTTACCTGAAAGATCAATATGTGACTTTTTGGGCCTTGGGAGTCCTTTTTATATTCACCGCCCTCCCACGCTTATGTAACATCGTTCGAGTGGGAGTTCTGGAGTCTGCGCTCTGGAAATTCTCCTGTGAGATGCTTCTTTTCCGCAAGAATCACACAGGGGATGTTTCCTTTGCCTATACTCAGGGTCTTCTTGTAACTCGAGGGTTACAAATTATTAATGGAAAAAATTGGGATAAAGTTACTAAACGGTATTCTCGCATTTAAATATGCACCCATGTTCAGTTACAAAAAAGGCTTCTATAAATTATCAAATCTCTATACATTTCACTTCTTTAGGTTTAATATAATGTCTTAAAAGTATATTTTCAGCAATCCATATCACATACGGCATCTATCATGAAATGGTTATAATACTAGACAATTTGCATGGTGTCCAGTAATTTTGTTTTGGATTTATAAAATGTGTCTTCGTCATCAACTTCTGGATTGGAATCTATGGATCGAGAGTCCTTAAAGTGTTCCCACTGTCAAACGAGCAGCTTCCACAGTATTGAATGCAGTGTGAACCAGTAATCTGAAAATGTACTGGTCGAAATAAATAATATTACAGTTTGACATTGTAGAGTGGAATAGCAGTGGTATGCACTGTTTAGGTTACCGCTCCACATTGTAGGCATAGGTCCGTCTCCCTAGAACCTTCACAATATGGAATTTGAATGTTTTCTTTATGGTGCCCGTATCCAGCACATCCACTACGACAAATTTTAGTAATTAAGAAATCACCTATGCCAGAACTTTGGAACACTTTTGGGCTTACTAAAACTGTAATAATTAATTTTCTCAAAAACAATCCCTTCCTCTACAAAACTAATCCCAAGAAAAAACTTAGAGGTTAATTACAAGAAACGTGTATCAGAGGTTCACTCAGAAATATGGATTATGGCTGGTTATAAAAAATATGTTGCTGGATATAATGCTGGACTATTACTTATGGGGCAGCGATCTAGATCATTAAGACAATAATCTCTAGATATTAAGAAATATACATTACTGGATAATATCTTGAATTATATAATTTTATAATCTCAGATATTAAAATCTATAATCTGAGGTTTTAAGATCTAATATTCATATCATAATCCGGATCCATTAGATAACCTCAAAATATATAATCACTTGTGGAAACGTATTCATAGACGCATCATTTACCTATACACAATTTTAATAGACAAACCTGTAAATAGAAATGGAAAAAATGTCAATTTTTTAAACGCGCAATAAGTACATAAGTGGCTTTCACAAGATGGCAAAAACGAAAGTGAAGAAGGATTATTTTCTGTACTTTTACAAGTGTCACTGACGTGTATATGAAGGAAAATGGATGTTTACCATAAACATATAGATATTTCAGGTTAACATATTTGATGTTCAACTATAGGAGAACCATCTAGATGCTAAAGGGTAGATTTTGTGGATATTAAAGATATGCATTGCAGAGCGTTCTTGCCTCGAAGAATTTTTTGAAGAAGAAACAGTACTTGCGTCTTCTATTCTGCTCTATCCAAAGAACTTATAGCATTACTAATAATATTTATCAAAAAATATTAGCGCTGATAATTTTTCCACAAGTTCACATACTACACGTGATGAGATCGAACGACATTGACCATAAGCTTCATCAAGCGGTCCACAGAGGTCCGGCATGTTTCCATGTACGATTTTAATATCTTGGATGTTTCCGTTTATCATAAAATAAAATTTAAGCCTAATATATGAACAATAGTAGAGGTGAGGTGTTAATATCTGTATTTTAAGCAGTTTTATTTTATACTTTGAACATCTACTACTGAACATCGATTTTTATCCGTGTTATGAAAAGAAATATAAACTTACTTATTTTATAAATTTCAATCAGGTATTATTTAGCACTAATAATGACTTTATCACTCAATGATTACTTTTTACGGTGTGAGTGGTTGCATATGACAGGCTCCACAACTTGACGTGCCATCTAAAAGTCAACAGACGCATAAATATTTAAAAATTTGAGATGTTACAACCAAATGCGTAATTTAATTGTAATTCTAATTAAATTCGTAACATCTCTATATGTTAGAAAAACATGATAGATTATACCCGCTTGTATACATTTCTATACGGGGTATTATCATTTAGTTCTATTATCCAGTTCGAATAATCAATTTTTCTCAGTGTTTGGGCTATTTTTAGCTCACCGAAACCAAAAGAGTTAATTTTCCGAAAACAGCTCACGACACCAACACCCACCACTATTTGAAAAATTGAACAATAACCCAAAAAAATTTAAGTTAGAAGATAACATTTGCGGGCTTTCTCAAAAATAGCCAAAAAAATTTGAAATAAAAAATACTTACACAGTTTTGGAGATCCTAAAAAAGTCCAAAAGTCTAGCGAGGTGAATTTTTATAATTTCTTAAATTTGCTGCAGTGAAGGGGCTGGCTTCCAGCACCTCCACCCGAAATTCGTTTTTTTTTTTTTTTTTGAGAAAAATAAAATACCCCAAATGCTGACATCGGTGCACGGAAATAGCCTAAAAATATTTTTAAAAAATGGCATGAGGAATTGTTCAACTTTTTTAACTTGTTTAAATGGTAAGGAATCCCATTTCATAATGTGATGAGTAGGGCTACAAAGTAGGTGGTGCACTTTTTGCATACCAAGACATGATTTGACCCTCCGTCAATTTCGAAGCGTGAAATTCTAAAATCTCCTTTTTCATACTGAATCAAGGGCTAACTGTGTGCAACAGTAAACTGAGGAAAAAATGTTATTGGGTGACATTGTAATATCTCCACTTTTAAACTAGTCGCTAATCGAGATTGGTTCATTTCTTACTAATATTAATTACTACGTTTATTTTTCTAATGTTTATTAATAAATCATGATATTCAGGTCGACTTTACCCTTGTCAGGTATGAGAAACTAGACCGTAATCACAAAGCCACGTAAGTTTTGCCTTCGTACGCCAGAGATGTGGGGTTCACACATAACCAGTAGCCCTAATTTTTTAAACAGATAAAAGACTTCTTATTAACATATATTTTTTCAATGAATATAATTCAAGTGCAAAGATAATGTATAAGGATCCAAATTATTTTTCTCTCATACACAAAATATCAAGTAGATTAGTTTAGTTGACCCCAGACGTCTTGCTGAAGCCTAGTACGTCAACCACTGATAGCATTTTAATTTTCTCAGGTTCCATAATACAAACCCCTAAGGTTTGTTGTCTGAGCCTAGCTAATGCCGGGCACTGGCATAAGATATACAGGGATTTTTCATCAGCCTGTCCTGCATCGTTTTAAATTCCGCCCCTGGCCACCAGACAACGGTCGCGTAAAGGAGCCTTGGTTTAAGGACAGTAGAGTAGAGCAATGCAAGCATTTTTGGCTCGAGTCCCCACGTCAAACCAAAGGCTCTTCTGCATATCCAAAATGTCATGACAAACTTCCTGTCAACTTTCGAAACTTTGTACTTTCTCGTGAAAACGACCAGGCTCGTCTTTTCCCGATTTACCGAGACCCCTGGGCTGTCGCACGGGAGCTCTGCAATGTGCAGCGCCGACCTTGTAAGCGTAACCCTGGATATAATACCCTTCCTTATTAACCTACGAAGAAGGTCGTCCACTATAATGCATCACAGGAGGGGTGACAAGATACCCCCTGGGGGCACCCCCATGGTGCTATTTCCCTGAGTAGGCCTTTGCCCCATCTGGCTTCAAGTCGCCTCCTGCGTAGCATGCTTCCTATCAAGTTTACTGCCTAGTCTGGCACACTACACCTGAAGCCTCTCGACTTATTACTTCTGGTGGGGTATTGCGGAAGGCAACCTCTATATTTAAGAAGATGCTCACAGCATACCCTCCCTATTCCAGCTGCTGCTTTAATTTTAACATGACAGCATGAAGCGCAGTTTCTACGGAGCAGCCTGCCTAAAAGGCGTGCTGCCCTCTATGCAACGTGGAGGCTAAAAGCACCTCATCCCTGATGTAGTGTAGCCCTCTTCACAGGTTTGAAAAATGAAGGTCACTCTGCCAACCTTCAATGCCGATCGAACGTGTTTTAGGTCAAAGCGTGCCCTAAATAGTTTCGTCAGTGGAGAGACGACGAAATCTATGCCCTTTTGTAAGAGGACTGGATAGGCGCCCTCCGCCCCTGGTGATTTGAAGGGGCAGAAGGGCACAAAGGTCTATTCCACCTTCTTGATATCCACGAACTTGCCGGCAAAATTCTAATCAGCCTTCTCCCTTTGTTGGTCCAGCCTTCCATCTCTCGGTCAGCTCCCTCTAAAGGGCCGTACACCTTTGGCGGTGGGTTAGAAGAGCGTCCCGGAACGGAGCCCTCATGGTTTTGGTAATTGTTTGTTTTTTTGTGTGTCGCGTTTCCGCCCCTGATTCGTGCCCTCGATATTCCAGGAGGCTTTACTATTACCACTTGAAGGATTGCTCCTTAGTTTAGATCCCAGACACTTGATTTCGTCAGTTCCCCAGAACAGCTACACTTCGCGATGCAGCTGCAAGTTCCTGCGATCCCTAGAGAGAGTAAAGTAGATTGATATTCCCAAATATAATATTAAATTTGAAACGAATCATAATGTAACGCTATCCCTATGAAAACCCCACAAAATTAGTCTCAATGTAGGATGGGCATCGCTTGCACCTCACCACCGCCACCTAATAATTAGTAATGCTTGAAATCGGCTTATCTATGCCTGAGTGGGCATTAATAATTAAATTGTTATGATTTAACGTCCATTCTACGGTCATACTTCCAAAGTTATAATAAACGAGGTTTAATCACAAGTATATATTTATACTTCATTTTCATTTCCCCGTCACAAATTGGCGATTCATGCCAGAATCTAAGCAAAATCATTAGGCTACTACGATTGCGTGCTAAACAGTGCAGTAGGACTCTGAAAAAGTCGAAGGAAATTTTCCTGGAAGCAAACCATCGACCGAGCTCTGGTTGAAAACTTTAAAGTGAGCAAGATAGAAATAAGACAGGTCCGGAAAACCTTTACAAGGTAAATTCGATTATAAATCCTCTTCACCTATAGAAGAGCGAAAACTATACTTTATGTGCTAATAAACCTCTGGTTCCCTCAATAAAATGAACACTCTTACTCTAATCTTGCAAGATCCCCCAAGTGGTGAGTTAAAAAATTTAATATTTTGAACATAGTAATGCGAGACGCGACACATTCACCCGACACGTTCGTCGATAACTGTAAGTACACAATCTCAATTACCCTGCATTTTTGTAACGGAAATAATTTCACTGAATATCTCCTCAAAAAAAATCTGTGGGTCAGAATACATTTTTTTGAATTAGGATTCCATCACTAACTCTCCAAAAATGACTGAAAAGAATCATACAACGGTACCTGTAGATTCCGAAACCTTAAAGGAAATCCTCACAAATTTAGAGATACTCACAAAAGGTCAATTAAGTTCAAAAGAAAAAATTGCACTCCTAAATGCGAAAAATTAAAAAAGAGCTACAGAAGTTTAGGAACTAGCACGAAACTCTAATTTGCTTGCGGATACAGAAGATGTGTCATCCGGCAGATCGTCACCAGCTAATCGGGTTACAGAAAATGCGAGGGAAGCACGTGTCAATGCACCGCAAGAACGATAAACGTGAAGGTTTTAGTTAAGTCGAGTCAGTTGAAATGAAAATGAAATGTTGTGACCCGCAAAACATATAATTCGAATCATTGAACCCCTACGGGGAAAAGACGATAACGGAACAAAAGATTTAATTAAAACAATAGAAAGGGAAAATTCTTGATGCTTGGAGAAAGAATTACATTTAGATTATATAATCACCGACAAATTTTCAGATAATGCTGAAAGAGCCATTCAGACAAAATCTAGAACTTGTTGGCTCAGTTAATCTTTTAGGAGCAACATTAGATACTTGCAAGCAAAATACTGAAGAAACTGTTCAAAATTTTCAATATGAGATTTCCGCAATGCCAAAATTGAATGGAATATGCATTACAATCAGAACACACTTCAGGAATGTCTCGTAGTATAGCATTAGACATCAGAGAAAAAGCAGCAATTAGAAAATATATATGAAATTTGAATGATGAAATTGGTACTCAAGCAGAAAGTTGGTGGCATGAAAAACAGCAAAATGAACCTTGATCTTCAACATCCATCCAAAGAGCCCATCACTACAAAACCCACTGTCCCAACTCACAATATGCCTCTATCACAAAAAACTCAAAGGAAGTTGCGTTATTGCAATTAAATTGGTCATACGGAAAATCAATGTTAAAAAACAAAATTATAACAAGCACCAAAATTTTTCCCGAAACCAGTCGAATACATGACCACTACAAGTGAAAATGATTCAGAAAAGTCCAGGCAACGACGAAAGAATGACACAAACGCAAGACTCAGAAATTAATCCAGCCGCGATCGAGTTTCAGCTGTATCAGAAAGACTCTATTCCACATCAGTTATGATATACGGAATAACAAAAAGAAGCCGATTACTGGTCGACAGTGAATCCTCAATAAATTTGATCAAAGATGAAATGGTTCACCCAAAATATCCAACATAAATATGCAAAACAGAATTCCTTATGGGAAATGATAAACATGAAAATCAAAAACAAGCAAACTTTGAATTTCAGAATAAAGACCATGTATTTAAAATCTTCCATAATGATTTTCCTGTACCTAAGGATGGAACTATTAGAATCCCTTTCTTACATTCTTACGTCTACAGCTTGAAGAAGGCAACGTTGAAAATAGATAAAAAACTTCATCTCCTTCATAGTGATGGAATTTATATCCACAAACGAACCATAAGGCTTGTTGTGTTGGACTAAAATAGGAAAGATGGGCATACAGTAACTGAAGGCAGCACTTACATTCCTGACTTAATTTTTTACAGTTTGAAATCGTGAAATTGAAATCGCGATTTTAAACAAAAAAGAAAAACTTTCAAGAATAAATATATCAGATATCCATATTAAGTATGTAACAACGAAACAACCTAAAGAATGAATCCAATACATTGCACAAGATAAATTGATAAAGAGATTAAAATTACTGTCAGAAAACAGAAGACTTCAACACATTGAAAATGAATACAGAACAGGAATAGAAAAAATCATTATTGTGTATCATGAAATTCGGGAAATTTATGCAAATTTCCGATAATTTATGATAATTTTACTGGTAAATATAGTAACTTACCATAAATTACCCAATAATAATTTGTGTAAATTTTCATAAATTTCCGGACATTTATGACAATTTTCGGTAATTTACGGTAATTTAATCAGTTATATATGGTAACTTTCCATAAATAACCGCAAAATTCTATTATCTGCAACCAAAATTTCCACATCTGCGTGGTGATATGAACTCACGTAATGCGGCCTTATCCGCACGCGTGCGACCCATAATGCTCGCACTGTGTAAGCATTTTTTTATCTGGAAACGGTATATGAAATGTCGATCAGATGATACATTCAGTCAAGTTGAGGTTATGTTTAATATTTTTAATTCAACATAAAAAATAAAAACGGGGTAAGTAAGCTGAGAACGAATGATCTTTAATCTGTATTTAAAATTCTATCTATTTTAGGTTACTTAAACTCATATTTTACTGTAAATTTACAAACATTTTGTCAAATTTGTTCGAGTAAATTATAACCTCAAACTTAAGAACATTTTTTTGTCGTGCCGACAGACAAAAGTCGTTATCTAATTTTAATTAAGGATAGCTTATTTTTATTCGTTGAAAATTTTCCAAAATTGTAATATTCCATAATTGTAATATCGAAATTATATAACAGTCATATATAGTCGTGAAATTCCAATGCGCGATGCGCATACGCTCGGACGATTTCAACATCTGAATGTATTTCAGTTTAACATAACAATATTTTTATGCCTAACATATCAAAAAGACAGTAGATGTTTGGCATGAATATCTGCATGTTGGGCGATACAATCTTACCCGTTGAACATCTACATTTAAACATCCATTTTTCTCCGTGTAGTATTTTGGGCTGTGAAGTGTGTTAAAATATTATCCTTGTATATTTCGTGTTTTATTGTAGGCGTTTATCAAATTAAATCGAAGAAACATTTGACTTAAAAAGGAGGGGGGGGTAAAGAAAAGGAGGGATGGAAAAAGTGTTCAATATAGCATGGCGTAGTTATTGAACGACCCCAAAAAGGACTTTTTTCTGTACGAGATGCGTGAACTATAAATAAAAGAAAAAAATCACCGTTAATTGTTGTTTTCGCTTCTGTTTAAAAGTTCCCGCAGTAAATCTTGAATACACTTTTGAAAGCACGTAATATAACCTGCGGTTGTTTGCCTTATTCGGTATTTTTGCCGTTTGTTTTGAGATTTTAAACTCAAAAGAAGGGACAAAACCAATACGAGAATATCCCAAGGAGACACTCGTGTACCCTTTAGTTTTTCACAAAGTTTACAGATAAAGTCAGGATGACTCCTTTACCTTCGCCTTGGTTGAGCTGTTTACACGGTAAATATATAGGCCCTAAAGCTAAAGCCTCGAAGTGACTTGAAATTCCTAAAATAATGTATATAGAATTATAGATTCTTCTCAAAGCGGAAGTAGAAGGCGCGAGAATCTTGGAATATGAAAGAATCATGAGTACCTTTATCGTTTTCAGTTTACAGTATTACAGTCAACATTTTATGAGATTTCTCTTCTCTGTGAGACTTATTTTTTAGGTGTGGTTGAAAGTGGCTTTTATGATTAGTCATCCAAGTCGATAGCCCTGGCGATATTAAATAAAGGGTTCCTTTTTAGTATATGTATACTCTATAGCTATAAAGTATTTTTAAAAGTATAAAGTTTTTTAAACAAAATAGGGAATGGGTTATTAAAAATGTTAATATTTGTATGATCTAACATTAAAAAAAAGAACTTTGATATCGGGTTCTAACATTTATTTATCAGTTAATTGTATAGGAAGAAAGGATGTATAATCCTACTATACGTTCAAATGTTAACCCCTCTACAAAAGAAGGAATAACTAAGTGAAAAAAAATCGCTAATACGCAAGACAAACTTAATTGCAAAGATAATTTTATTCTATACCAATAATTTATTCGACGACACTCACTAAACACCCAAGAAAATGTAAAAAAAAAAACGTTGACAGCGTAGAATTTGGGACTTCGTTTTATTTTCGAAACTCTAGTCTCTAGTGATACAATTTTTAATAGAGAATCAACTTATTCTCACTTCCACACAAAAACCCATGGTATCAAAAAATTGTAAACGGCTGGCAACTGCATTATGAAACAAATGAAAATCATCAATTTACAACGTTTTGATGCGGTTTTCCCACTATATATCAGTAGGTTTTCCAGCTCAATTTGATACTTAGGCATTTTGTGTGTCATTACGATTTACGATAGAATACACTTTTATTATAAATAAAGCATTGAATGATCATTTTGAGACGAGATTCGTTCTCAGCGCACCTAAATTTACTAAAAACACCTATAAATGTTAAACCATAAAAACTGTTTTTTTTAAACAACTGAAAAAATTATATACAATTACATAAATAATTAATTGCGAGAATGAAATATTACTCGATGTTGAAATAATTTTAATTAAAAGTTAAATAAATTTATTTGATATTAAGTTTCACTTTTAGAGTGAACATTTGTATTTTTTTTCATTTAACACTGAAAAGAAAAATGTCCTACACTGTTTTCTGCTAGTGAAAATGCCAATTTTTGTGAAAGACAGTTTGCAATTACAATCGAATTTCAATTTATACGCGGTTTTGGTTCTGACCTTCGACTTGAATTAAGCGTCTCCGAACGTAAACAGTCAGGGCCGTGTGGTAATGTGACGCAACGTGACGCAGTTAGCAGCTAGGCCGTTCGGCTGCTGCGCCGTATCGCTATCCTATCCTACTGTTTTGTCATGCATGAGTGACCACAGCACATCCTCCGGCGACTCCACTTATCCGAAACCGCGGTGCGGAGTACTTTGTGGAACACATAAAGCAAAATTACTTTAATTGAAATTCGACTGTATTTAAACAATTAATATTCATTCACTTGCGCCTTTTTATATGAAAGGTGGAGAAAATTCTAGTTTTTTCGAATCTCTTGCACTATGTCGCTTATTATTAAGTATTTTCTTATCTCAAAACTTAAACCCTAACCTTATTAACAATCATTTTTAAAGCAATTTTATTGAGTTATATTATGGATAGTAAAATAACTACAAACTGTCATTCACAAAAAATATCACTCTTAAAATTCATTATCTCCGTCAATAATTCCAGAAAATAATAACTTTTCACGATTTACAAAGAAAAAAAATTGTTTAAACAAATAAAACTTGTTTAAAAAATTGCCAAATATCCCAAAGAAAAAAATAGTACTACTAATTTGGTGGAAAAAAATTACACGAATATAAATTGTTTAAAGAATTGCAAAATATGTCAAACGAAAAATATTATTTTAGACATTTATCAACTATATCTTTTTCACGAGAGAGAGCAGGTCAAAAACTATAAAGAACACTGAAAAACTCAACAAAAAAATTTTCCTACTTAAGGTCCCTTTTCTCGTGCGACATCACATATTATTTATCCCGAAAAATAGCAACTTTTAACGATTTACTAGAAAAACATGTTTAAACAATTGTAAATTAGTTTAAAAAGAGTTGGGAAGTTGTTTCTCATCAAAGAAACATAATTCATGTTTTAAAAAATGCAAAAAATTTCTGCATTTTTGGGGGCATCTTCCGGACATAACACAAGGATGTACGGGGAGGTCAAAATTAAAAGTTATTGGGCGGTAATTATTCTTTGAACGTTCCTTACGAAGTGAATAAACTTTAATTTACGAAACGCTACTAACAAGTATTTTCTTTTTCCATTTTTTTTCAAAAACTGAGCTTTTCCCATTTAAAATCGCATGCTGATTTCAAAAGCCCAGGGGTTAATGTTGATCGATTCTTCAAAAACTAGTTCAAAAGCTAGTTACTTATACAAAACATAATTTAAATGGTTGATAAGAATTTTTTCTATATTGTAAGCCGAACCTGGAACAAAATAATAATAATAATTTATCCTTTCCCCTTGTAATGATCCTTTGGAATAATTAGATTCTTATTTTAATTGATGCTAGAATTGGCTTTAGCATCTAGAAATAAAATGATTGATTTTATAAGTCAATAAGTAAATAATAGATTGATTGGTTCATTTGAAATGAATAACAAAATAATTTCATCTTTTTGGTTAAATATTTATCATGATAATTTTTGTAATTTATTCAAAATTAGGTAATAAATTATTGTTTAATTAAAAGTGAATAAATAATATCCATGAATATTAATCAAATATCGAGAATCGATCCATCGATATGAATCGACTTTTGTTACACAGCCGCACGTACGCACGCATGAGCGTACTGCACGTGAGAGAAGCAGTCAGCACTGTCAGCAGAAGATTGAAAATATTTGTTTGAAAACTTAAAATCAAGGAAAAATTGTTTTTGGAAATATCACAACAGTTTGTTCAACTCTCTGTTTTAATCATGATTATTCTTCGCTTCACATCTGTGAAAAAATAAAACGATACTTTCTTCGCATCCTTTGCGACTATACTTCAAACTAAGGTTAGGTTATTGAAACAACAATTAAAAAAGTCTTTAAGTTAAAAAACATGGCTCAAAGCAGGTTGGAAAAAGTAGGAACAATTTTTTCCAGGTAAAATATAATTTATTTCAATATTTCAATGTGGTTCTTAAGTATATGGGAATGGTTTTCTGTTTAATTTCATATTTCAGATAACCTCCAAATTGCATGCGATTTACAGGATTTACGAAACATACAAAACAATATTAATAAATAACAATAAATTCAGTAGCATAACCAAATTTATAATTTTGTAAAATTATTTTGTTGTAGTTTAGTGTCATTGTTTCATATAAGTATTTCAAATACATTACTCAAATTTACAAATATACCAAAATATGGTATTCCGAAATTGTTAATTATCTTGTTTATATTTGTATTTTGATTGCTTGCAAAATGCACAATTTGCAAAGGTACCAACGCGAAGTACATATAATAACAACAACAAAAAACACAAATCCATTTTCTCGAGAGAAATATGGGTTTTCAACTTTTCTTGGATTGACGGCGTAATTCTCAACTGATCTTAATGGAATTTGACTGAAATACTTCAAATGCAAAACTATATGAATTTTGTAAAGAATTGAGCTTGATAAAGTCAAAACTGTAAAATTTTCTCTTTGGGAAACTAAAAAAAATTGCATTTTTCTCCTTTGTCTAGGGCAACATACAATCCTCTCAAATCTAATAACACAAAATTTTAACTGAAATGACTGCATCATTTTCTAGTGCTATTTTTCAGGAATTCATGATACCTTCATTAGTAACAAGATTTTTAAGGATTTTATGAAAGAGAAAAATTGCTCTTTAATTTTAGTTGACGCGTATAGCAAAAATGCGGCAATATTCTCATGCTAAAATTTAAAAAATTTTAAAGTGCTAAATTTTTCAGCATTTTTTAATTGTTCCAAACTGTTGTATATTTAATAATGAAAATGGAATTTTTTATCATTGCGATGTACCTGAAGTTCTGAACGTTCAAATGAACAAAATATATTTTCCCAATTTTATTTTATTTCGAAATATTGTCTCCAATACAAATTAAGATATCCATCATAAGTTTCTTTTATAATTGTATTACTTTTGTATTGTATTATTAATTATTTAATGGCTTAGAGATTTGTTATATATTTTATCACAAAAAATTGAATTTTTGATCTTTGCGCACGATTGCAGCAAAATCTATTGGGCAATCAACGTAAAATGTTAACTGTAGGTTTGTGGTTATATTTTCTAGTGCTATTTTTCAAGATTTTGTAATATCTCTAATGTTTTAAAAATTTGTTGTTTATTTCATCATAAAAAAATATAATTTTTCATATTTGCGCACGGGTGCAAGCAAATTTATTGGTCTGGCTAACATAAAATTGTAACTACAAGTGTGCAGTAAAATTTTCTAGTACTATGTTTCAAGAATTTATATAATATTATCATCAGTTCGTAAAATTGTATAGATTTCATCATATAAAATTGAATTTATTAAGGTCAGTGGCTACAGGTACCATAAAATTCTGACTATACTTATATACCGAAATGTCGGTACGAATAGTTCGAGGTCTAACTCTATCTCTAAATAACAATTTTTTTTGAAAATTGAAATCCTTGATAAGGATTATTTTTTTACGTATTTAATTTGTATTATTTTTGTACATATTTTTGTTTAAAAAGTAATGAAATCCCACCAAGAACATCTACAATGGAAAAACTTAGCAAAGTACAATTAAATGAAGTTGTGAAATCAAGTTGGTCAAGTAAAATGAAAAAGGAATAAATAGCATTAATTGATTACGAGTATTGAAAAATAAATTTATTAAACGTTGTTTTAGAATTTAAATTTGAGAAGAAAAATTAGAAAAACTATTTTTAAACAACAGTTTTTAATTATAACTTGGCGTGATTGAATGTATTAAAGAGTAAGTCGTTTCGATTAACGAAATTATGTAGAGGGTTATTAACGAAAGGAGAGGACCTTAAAAATAAATTTTAGCAATTGTTTTATTTTCCACAAATGTTAAACTTTATTTTAAAGCTTGTTTGGTTAGTTATGGCGAATAAAAAGTGCGGTCATATAAGATTCTCAGTTGTGGAAATTTGTGCAGTGGATCATATTTTCTAACACCCGTATAAGATTTATGCGAATTTTTACAAAGATATGAAGTTTTTTTTGGTCCTGTAGAGTGATTTTTGTAAGAATTTTCGGTTTTGTGGGCAAAGCGGTTCATAATATTTTATTATAAATCAAAAGTATAAATGTTTCCCTTCATAATCATTCCGTTTAAATGATAAAAGATACCTTCCTCAACGTTCAAAAAGTAGAAAATCTGTCAAATTACCTATTAACTCGTGAGTTTAACAATAAATCTGGTTTTATTCCAAATCACTATAACCAGATTTGTTAATGTTCTCATATGTTTTAGTATACTTTGTTTGCTTTAAATGACTAGAAAACATACAAATAATTACTTTTGCTGTAAACTTTTTGTTCCAAGCACTTTTTAAAACTTTTTTTTTATGAGTGAGCGGCTTATCCCCACATTGTGGGATAAAGTCGCTCGCATTTCATGGGATGATAAATAGTTTATTATTATTTAATTTTATATTTGTGCTTTATGGTACGAAAGAGGGCCAAATAGAGACTAAATATTTGAAGTGGCAATAGCTAATTTAAATTCCTTCTTGTCCTTTATTGTAAAAAACCGAAAAAGTGAGTCCCTTAGACCCAATTTACAGTAAACGTAATCAATTAATGTTAATTATTATTTTTTCATTTTACTTTGACAACTTTTATTTCACAACTTCATTTAATTGTACTCGGCCAAGTTTTTGCTTCGTAGATGTTTTTGGTGGGAATGAACTTATGAACAAAAATTTACAAAATTGAGAACATGAAAAAATTCAAAATAATTATTTAATTTCTAGAACAACTTCATTATTGAAAGGAGGCGTGATGAAGGAAGAAGACGTTCCTCTTTGGCATGCGGTTTACAAAGCATTTCCTCCAAAATACGAACCAAGATTCGACAGGCCAGGCTCTCGAGCCCCCATAAGAAATATTTATTACACCGAAGACGTCATTAGAGCGTAATTACTTAAATTTAATTAAATAACCTCATTTAAAGAAACCAAACTAAATACTTCTAACTTAATTTTTTTCAGAAAATTTCAAGAAGATTTCGCGAATGTAATAGACAGTAATTTGCACTCCAAGCAACCATCGCGATCTCAACAATTCATTGCTGAGTATTGGAAACTAGAAAAGGTGAATGGAGCCGTTCAAAAACTACGTCGCGATATTTTGAAAACTTTCTCCACTCCGATTTAATAAATGCCTAAAATAAAACTAACAAACTACAAACATAATATTGTAACAGACTTCGCAGCCCAAAATGCTCTTAAAACAGGGGAAATAGGGTGATTTTTCACGAAAATAGGAGGATAAATTCTTTTCAATAAAATGAATGCATAGATACCATATTGACTTTAATATCGAAATATATTGTATTTTCAAGAAAATAGTTGAATTTTCAACCAAATAAGATTAATTTTCTAGCAAAAGAAATTAATCTTCAACAAAATAGTTGAGTTTTCAAGCTAGACAGTAGAATTTTGAACAAAATAGTTGAATTTTCAACTCTCAAAGATGAATTTTAAACGAAATGGTCGAATTATCAAACAAAAAAGATTAAATATCAACCACAAAAGACGAACTTTTTAGAATAAACTTGAATTTTCATTGAAGAAAGATAAATTTTCAACTAAGAACTTAAAAAAATATGAATTTTGAATACAGAGGGACACATTTTTGATCGAAAAAGACGAATTTCCTACAAACCAATTGAATTTTCGAAAAAATATGACTAACAAAATAGTTGAATTAAAAAAAAATGTGTTAATTATGAACAAAATAGTTGATCTTTTAACCGCATAGTTAAATTTTAATCCTACAGAGATGAATTTTCAGTCAAATAGTTGAAGTTTAAAAAATAATAATTATCAACTGAATAGTTGCATTTACAATCAAATACTTCCATTTTCTACAAAAATAGTTGAATTTACAACCAAATATAGATGAATAGATGAATCTTCAACCCAAACAATTAACTTTCAACCAGGCAGTTAAATTTACAATCATCAAAGATGAATTCTTAGCGAAAAACGTAATAATTGATACTTCAACCAAAAAAGATTTCAATTTTAAATCAAAAACTGTTGAATTGAATCAAAAAAGGCGACTTCTGAACAAAATAGTTGAATCTTCAAGTAGTGTGACGTAGTTTTTGAACGACCCCAATCAAAATATTTGAATTTCTTCGACACAACTGAATAGCATTTTTAGAAGAGGTATGGAAAAAATATTTTTGTTTTTAGGAAGGAGTTCCTGAACCTGAGTTGTACGATAAAACTAAAGAAAAATTCATTTGGTTGTTGGACAAAGTTCATGAGAAAAAAGAGTTAAGAGATACTAAAGAGGCACGGGAGAGGCAAGAGTTAAGACAGTCAAGCAACTTCAAATCAGATACTGATTTGAAAAAATCGAATGTTGATATGAGAAAAATATTTGGATAGCGTGCCTCGTGAACTAAATCTTTTTATAATGACTGCGTCACATGTTATGAGTTAGTGGATCAATTCAAACAATTATTAGTTTAAAAGATATTTAATAAATAGTTTTCAAAATATCAATCTCATTTCGTTTTTTACTTATAATACTTTTTAATCTTATTCTAAAGAAATATGCCCACTGCGCGGGCAGATTCTTTTTGCGTGCGGCTCGCTTCGCTCGCAAGTTTGAGCGCACCTAGGGAGGAGCTCAACTGTTGGTTCTCGCGCTTCGCGCTCGAGAATAAATTCATCTCGCGCTACGCGCTCGGTCTTTGTATTTTCCACACATTTGTGCACGGACCTTTTAAAATTAAAGGTCAAAGCGTTAACAACTGTAATTTAATGATTGTGAATTCTCTTTTGTTAAAGCTGCTTCGGCTTTAACGAACACATTTTTATCACGTATCTCGTCCTTCGTACTCGATTTTATCAAAAATTTAAACTTTTCTACATCATGTTCAACACTATTATATCTAATGTACATTATATTTATTTCTGTACCTCTATCTGGTACTGCTTATTCAGATATTTCAAAATAATGTACAATTTTTCAAGATGACTTTATTATTTCCTCCTTTGCACTAATTTTTATTCTAAGCTGCCCTGAAAATGCGCCCAGTTTGAGCGCGCAAATCAAAAACTGTGATTCAAACCCCTCATAAACTACAATCATAAAGTGAAATTAAACATGTTTTTTTCAATTTAACTTTGAAGACAGTTCTCAAAACACCTATGGCCTTAAAGATTACATTCTCATTGCGATACTCGCGCTTCGCTCTCAACAGCTAGGTTATACAGACAATTGCTTTTGAAAAATAAAACCATGTAAACAAAATGAAACGAAAAATTTTGGTTCCTAATTTGAAAATGCTCTTACTTTTTGAATTTTGATCGAATCAAACAATTTTATGGGAATGATTTCAAAATATAATTTATATCTAGTAAAAATTATGATTGAAATTTCTTAATCTAACAGAAAAAATTATTTTTTTTTCTATTTTTTTTTTAAATTTTCAATGTGTTGAAGAGTATATAACTTTTTGAATTTTCATCGAAATAAAAAATTTCATTTGGATAATTTTCAAGACTCTCTCCCATCTAAACGAAACTTGGACAAAAATTTCTGAAACTTGAAAAAACATTTTTTTTCAAATTTTGAAAATGCTCTAAAATGTTTAATTTTGATTGGAAATATTTAGTTAACGAACCTAAGCTTCATTTTAGGACTCTTTAAATGTTTATCAAAGGCTGACTCGATTCAACAAATCCCTCAAAAGTTAGCGTGGGTACAACATTCAGGTAACCATACATTCAGACATACAGACATACACACAGACAGACATACAAACATACATAAAAACATACATACATACATATATATAGACATACTTACCTACAGACATACAGACACCGACAAAATTTTATGATTTTCGGACTGGGTGAGTGCCGAAACGTAAAGATCCGTTAAAAACCAGAGATCGAAAATTTAGACGATTACATTACACTCTCATGAATGAGAATGTTAACAAATTGTCAATCCTGAATGTTTACAATTTTCGAGCACAGAGTTTTTATTTTGGACTGTGAGTGTTAAATAATTCTCTTTCATAAAGTTTAAGTCTGCAATTCAATTTACATTGCTTGAATTTTTAAAAGTGTTATCAAAAAATTGAAAATTATCAAATTATAAACGATTTAAATATACTTGAAACAAAAAAATTATTACAATTGTTATAGGGAAAAAATATCTCTGTATTTTCTTTTATCAGACACTAAAGTTTTCTTATAATACTTCAATCATTTTTTCAAAAGCCAATCGATTTCTTGCACAAAGTTTGCTGATGCTCATTGACAACTCTATTTCTTCATATGTGAAAAAGTGTGGATTTCGCAAAGAGAGCATATTTTTGCTTTTGAGAATCGAGAGAAAGCCGGAAGACAACAATGATAAAAATAGGCCACCCTGAAAACGTTTCTTATTGAGAAATTTAATTTCAAGTGTCTACAATTTTTAATTATTTAATTTTGAGAACTGCATTTCAAAATTTTCGTAATTAATAATTCAATAAATGTAATTATTTTTTGACAAAAATTATGAAAACAATTAATTTTATTTCTTATTTTCAGTAGATTAGTCTTTTACTTTAAATTAAAGTAATTAAGCATACCTATCTTGTTACACATTATAAAACTAGGCGAGATTTAGTGTAATAAGAAAAATGATTCGAATAAAAATGTAATGGGTACTGGAGAGTAACGGTATGATATAATCTTGGTAACTTGTATTATGTCTAATATCCCTTCATAAATTTGAATAAAAAATGTCTATACAACACTTTATAAAAAAACTTCTTTATATATTTATTATGATTTTTTATTAAATGACTTGGCCAACTTTGATTTCACAAACTCATACCGTGGAATTTAACAAATTTGTTGCTTCACAGATGTTTTTGGTGGTTTTTTTTTCAATATTTTTTCCATATGCAATTTGAGCAAAATTCTTAATGCCCAATTAAAATCTATTAAAAATTGAACAAATTATAACTCGATGCCTTTAGAATTAGAATTATAAAAAAAAACTATAATTTTTCACAATAATGTTGTTATTTAAATTGATTTTATGCGTCTTCGAACTTGAAATGCTTTAAATTTTAGAGTAATAAACTAGATTGAAAATATCCAAACTGGAATCCAAACTGACAAGAGATTAACTTTATTGCCGGAAAAACTCACAATTATATTAGTGTAGTAGCACTATTTATAATGCCCAGTTTCAATAGCTCAGGAACACCCACCTCATCACCTAGTCTAGACTACACCTGCTTCTCTCCTGAGCTCTCTTTCGCCCACCCTTGCCAGCGGGGGGTCGTTTGTGCTGCCGAGGAATGAAATACGAAACATGCAAATTTTTTTATTTTACAATTATCAATTTGATAATATTATATTTAAAATCTACGTTTTTTGGCGATTTCAACGATATGTCACTCTTGGTGATAAGTTAAAAATTAGATTCTTTTCAACTTAATTTGCATTGGTTTAAAGTCTTATGAACTGATTCTGAATTCTTTCAAGTTCACCGCGAATTTAAGCAAACATTATCAAATTTCAATGTATTATTTTGATTTAAACAAACATATATATATGTTCACATGTAGTCACTTTTTGGGCTAGAAATAAGTCACGTATTGATTTTTTTAAATTAATTAGGGTGTGTGTAAAACATTTTAATTGTCACGTTTTTTTCAACTTATTTGTCACATAAATATATTAAATCATTTCATTTTTATTTCAAAATGTAATTCCAAGCATTCAAAAGTGAGAAAAATGTGAGATTTATGCCAAAGTCAAAAACTTACATATAGTTTATCTAGATATTATAAATGCCCTAATTGTTCAATAAATGGTTAGAAAAAAAACGCATCGAGATATTTTCGAGAGGAATGCAATGGATAAAAAATGCCAGCCATATTAAATGAACATTCAAAAAGTTTGAGCACTTTCAAATTTTTTGAGACCACTTTTTTCAGGATTTAAAAATTCTATTTACGGCTTTTCGTGGTGCTTGAAAACTTGCACAATTAATATTTTTGACTTTTTTAGATAAAAAGAAAACTAGCAGAGTTATAGCATTTTCAAATTGAGAAAAAAAAAAAAACGAAAATTAACATTTTAAGGCAAACAATGAACGATAGGAAACATAGTCAAGAGAACAAAAATGTTGCTTTTTGGAAGCCATACGAGAGCGTCATAACAAATTTTTGATTTTTCGTGAGAAATCGAAAATTTAAATTTTGATAGCAAAAAAAATAATGAAAAATCCAAAATTCCATTTGCCGTCAAACTATGCAAGACACACAAAAAAATGAATTCACAAAAATTACGTACACAAAAAATATCTGAAAATTTGTTGATGTTTACTTTTTTTATAGGACACGTAGTTTTTGTTTTATTCGTAAAAAAACACTATGACAAATAAAAAAGCATAAAATTTTTGGACAAACGTCACAAGCTACGAAAAAAAAAATTAAATAAAAGTTGTTCATCTACAGAAAAGCTAAAAATTTGTTTGCAATCATTTTTTGATAGCATGCGTAGTTTTTGCTTCATTCGTAAAAAACAACATTAAAAATTAGAAAATTCAATTCTTAGACAAATGTCACAAGCTAAGAAAAAAAAATTGCAACCAAAAAAGAGCTACAAATTTGTTATCAATTGTATTTGATTAAACGCGTAGTTTTGGTTTTAATCGTAAATAATACAATTAAAAATTAAAATTTTTGGACAAACGACACAAGCTATGAAAAAAATGAAACAACAAAAGTTGCTCACCCAAAAAGGAGCTAACAATTTATTATTATTAATTTTCTGGCAGGATGCGTAGTTTTTGTTTTAATCGTAAAATATAACATTTAAAATAAAAAAATTAAATTTGTTGAAAAACGACACAATCCGTGTGGAAATACAAATGGGGGGCTGGTCAGGTACCCGACCAGTTGGCCCCACTTTAAGCCGGGGGCTAGTCGGGACAACTGATAGGGTACCCGACCAGTTGGCCCCACTTTAAGTCGGGGGCTAGTCAGAACAACTGATAGGGTACCCGACCAGTTTCGTCACGGTGAATTAGTCGGGGGCTGGTCGGTTAACCCGACTCATCCTAGTCGGGGTCTAGTCGGGTACTACCCAGGTGAAAATATACCGCCGGCGCAGTACCACTATTGCTATACTCTAAAGATATAACAAAAAAGATATTTAAAAAATAAATAATAATTTATTGCGAGTATTTGGTCTATAAATGTTAATGGCCCTGCTTAGAGTGAATACATATATCACATTTTCTAACATTATATTACAAATAAAATGTCTAACGCTACGGGGTTTCGAACCTACATCTATACCTGAATCTGTCGCCTAGCAGACGGTAGTCTTATCCATTACTCTATACGACGATTAGTAATAACATCAAATGCAATTTTTTCGGAACATTCACAATTTATCTTAAAAATGGAACTTAGAATTTTTTTTCCTTGAAAAAAAAACAGAAAAAAAATTGTTGTCGTGATATTTGTATTTATAGTTTTTCAAAATTTGAGAACGCATGAACAGTCTTAAATTCTCGTTGAATTGATATCAGAAATGTTATATTAAAACAAGAATAGCCCTACCAGAACCCGACTAGAACCCGCCTAGGAATTTCGACATAAAAATAGCCTACACAGAGGATTAAGATTTTTTTGAAATAGGTCGACTAGTCCCCGACCAGCACCCGACTAGAAATTTTCACCAAAAAGAACCCAACTAGGGACCGACCAGTCCCCGACTAGGACTAGGGTCATTGCCTACACAATTTCAAGACTAGCCCCCGACCAGTGCCCGACTTTTAATAGGGCCAAGTGGGGCTATTTCTACACGGGCCATAGTCACTTCATCCTGAAATTTGTAGACGAATTGGTTAAAGAATGCAGGCTAACAGTCGACTGAACTCCTAAAATATCGAATTTTGCACATAAAATGTAACATATTTCTGGTAATAATTAATTAATCAAAATTTCAATAAAAATCCCCTAAAGCTTCATCTAGTCAATTTATCGTGAAATTTTTAGACGGGTCATTACATATTTTAGACTAGAGATCGACTGTACTACTAAAAATGATATACATTTCAATTCCAAACTGCTTTATGAAAATCAATGAAGAATTGGCTGAGATATCTACAAAAGGGGCTTAGTGCATAGATTAGTTCGAGAAAAGATATTTGCGGTTATAACTTGGCGGCGATTTACTACCGCGAATCTTGATATTAAAGCTTTTTTGCTTTTGTTATACAAAAGTTTCAAGACTATTGAATAAATCTGGTGTAATTCAATTACATTCTGAATGGTATAATTCGAGCTTTCCTTAATTTTATAATGTTTGTAAATATGACAACTGTCTGCACATTTACACTTTGAAAATCAAATTTCGAAAAAGGAAAAAAAATAATTTAATAAATTGACAAAAAAGTTGATAATCATTATAGTTAAGTATCAAATTTTTCAAAAATTAAGTCGCAACCGACTTCAGCAGAATAAAATTCAATGACCCAATAATAATTTTTGATTGTAAAAATGATATATTTATTATTTAAATAAATCGGATAATTTTTAGAGTTTGCTCATCGCAAGATTGCTTTTGTCATGGGACAAGAAATATTTTCGTAGATGAGTAGAGGAAAGTCGTGTCTCCCACAATTTGGGAAACAAACAAAATTTAAAATACTAAAGTTTGATTTTTTGTAAAGAACGATTTAAGTTTTAAAACATAATTAAATCAGGGAGCAACTTTTTCTCAATATTTCGTTTTTATTATTAAAAATGAATGTTTGCCAACAAAACAGACGATCGGACAATACTTTTACGCGTTTTCGAGCGTCGGGCTGGTTCTTGCACCCGGCGGCTCTATTGAATCTTTGGTATGCTAAAATCTTCTTTTATGGCGTTGGTCTTTGAGTTTACTTAATTTTAAATGTGAAAATCTACAGCTTACTGCCTTCATTTTTGTTGGTAACATGTAGAATAGACGCACCAATTTATTATGGTGTCTATACTCTATATAATTCCTCTTTATCATTAGCATTTATGGCAAATAACAGAGCTGTCAGAACGCCACAACAGTCCGACATATCACTTTTCAAGATTTACAGGAAAAAAATGTGTTTCAACAAGTAAAATTATTCAAATATATGCTAAATGTCATTAAGAAATATATATTACTCTGAACATTTTTTAATTGTGTAATTAATTTGAGAAAATAATAACTTTTCACGATTTGGAGAGGAAAAAATGTTGGAACTAATAAATATTGTTTAAATGATTACCAAACATATTAAACAAGAAATACTATTCTTGAAATTCTTTAACTGTCTCATTTATCCCGAGGAATAATAAATTTTTATGATTTAAAGAGGGCAACAATTGTTTAAACAAATAACAATTATTTAAAAAATTCAAAATTAGTTGAAAAATACTACGAAACGTGTCACAATGAATAAAAATAATTTAAGTTGAAAAACTTCATGAAAAAAAATCCGTTTTTAGCATGGATTTGACACAAAACTGCTATTTTCCATTTTTTGGGGCATTTTGCAGGCACATTACAGGGGGATTGAAGGGATCAAAAATAAAAGTTATTAGGTGTGAATCATTCCTTGAACATTCCTTAAGAGGTGAATAAAAATTCACAAAAAGTCAATAACAAGTAGGGTTGATAGGGGTAAGTGTGATAACGGGGCTAGTGTGATAGAGAGAAAATTTGGAATGAGAAACAAATTAGTTATTATATTGTTTTGTTACAACATAAAGATTATATGTGGGCGTCCGCATGAAAAGGGCCCTTATGGTCGGTTCTAGTTTAGGAGATATTCGCGTTGTTCTAAGTTGAGGTCAAAATGATTATTTTTGGGTTTAAGTGGGAAATGATACTGGGACCTATAGTGAATTAATTGGGACTACACTCACATCCAAACATTAATAGGAAGTATATATATCTTATGTTCGAAGAAAAACTATGACATGTATTCTTATGGCATATGTAACCCACAATAGCAAGCCACAGATTACCTCCTGTCAGTTTCAGTTTTTTCCATGAGAATAGTAAATCACAACACGTGTTGAAGTTAAGAAACAAAATCTGAGAAATTCTCGGCTATCACCGCTGGCGCGGCCGACAGCAGTAATCGCCGACTGAAAATTGAAGTTTGAGACTTGGACATTTTGAGACGTAGCTCAGGAGCCCGTGGAAATTTTTCAAGTTTTATTGGCTTAAATTAAGGATAAAACCTTAAGATCTAGGTCGTGTCACAAGTAAATTAGAGGTATAAAATTCGAGAAATTCTTGCATTTTTTTTTAATTCTCAAGTGGTATATTATCTTCAAAATGTTAAAAATACCTTTGTTAGGGCTTATTCAACGCGTCATTCAATAAGCTTTTTAAGGATTTCATAGAAAATTTCTCGCTCATCGTGATAACGAGTAATCACGTTTCAAAGTCAGTAGAGATTTTTAATAGTACTTTCACTGATCGTACTGACAATTTCCCACGGTAGTGTACTGCACCATGTAGCCTGTTCTTGTTTTGTTTGAATTAAGACGAAAAAAAAATTGCCGTTAAGTGATAAAGGACACAACGTTATAAACAAAAGAAAAACAGGCTACATGGTTTATGGACGCTCCCTAACTATCTTCAAGTTGAGAGATGATTACTGAACAAATACACTCGAACTCCAAAGATACGAGAAGCTCTGGAATCGTAAACTTCGAAGATACGAGCATGAAAGGCGTAACCTGTATGATCCCAACATGACCTTTACACCCCAGGGATATGAGTTTGCGACAGTAAAATAGAGGTATAGAACGCAGAATTTCTCGGACTAGTGTTACATTTCCGGTGTTAAAAAGGGAGCTTCTATTAAAAAAATTCAAGTTAACCGTCAAACAAGTCTCAAAAATAAAGGCCAAGGTCAAAGTCAAAGTCACTATCGTATTTCTCCCTGCAAACCCTACAACTTTTGTCTCGATCTTCTCAGCATAAAACGCTTTCCTGAAAAATTATTGAGGTGCGACTTTAAAAATAAAACGCTCTTTATAATATGAATACCTAAATTTATGGCTGTGATTGTGGCCTGCACCATACTTCAAACCATGATTGTTACGGTGACATATAGAGCATAAATTCAACCAACAATAACATATTGCGCACGTCTACAGACCACCATAACCCACTGCGCAAGTCTACAGCATATCATGATCCACTGCGCATGCCTACGAGCCACCATGACCAACTGCACATGCCGACGACCTATCAAGGATTACTGCGCATATATTTTTGGCTTAGCTAGAGCTAATCTCCTCTGGTATCTTGCGAGAAAAATGCCATACACTCTAAAAATTGGCCCTTTTCGAATCCACACATAGTGATACTTGAACCCCAGTCGCACCACGAAAATCTCATTTTTTACAGTTGTGGTCATTGAGACTTTTGATCACCATTACATGAACTACATTTTTCCTGAATTACAAACAAATTAGCCGGAAGCCAATTTATGTACAAATTCTACGTGGTTCTTTATGGATATAGCTGTTCCAAGACAAGACCAGGTAGACTTGTCTTGGGACACGGAAGGATAATTTATGCATTGGCTTTATTACTACAGGCACGGTCTGCCATTTCCAGGTAGGTTGGGACCAAACAGTAGATATCCGCTAAGGATTAAACTTTGACAACCGATAAAAATTGAAATTTTTATAATAACTGATTTTTAAATTAAATATTCGGAACCTGTCGGTCTCAACAACTACAGTTTCTACAAGTATCTAATGAACTATGGAGATAGGAAAAAATTGACATTTTCACATTCGCCATCCAAAGAACATAAATATTGCAGACAAAGTAATTAATACATGAAAAATAAATACCATGAAGATCAATAATATAAAAATGCTGTAAAATTTAAAGCGGATTAGTGATGACCGCCGGAGGCCTGGCGGCCTTTTGGCTTCTCTTCTAGTTATAAATCTCTCAAGGTTCTTTAAAAAAAAATGCTCTCTTGTCCCAGGACATCAATTTTTGTCTCTAGGTCGAAAATATTCATCTAAAAACATAAAAAATAGTCTGGTTCCATCTTACGAGCTAGACAAATAGAAGAACTTGTAATTGGCTTAGATTAGTCTTTACACAAGATAAAATCATGAACAAATCTTTTTACCCGGGAAGCGACCAAGTCACGGTAAAGGAGCTATTACCTGAGTACATGGTAATCCTCGACAGATTTCGAGCGCAAGTGACGCAACTACTCAGCACCCGTTTTATCGCAGAAAGACCCGATAAGGTCCAGTATCTTCTCCGAAGATATGAGAGTGCTTCTTGAGGGCCACCATGCATTATGAATTGATGTCCATTGCGAATGATTAGAACTGACATTGGAGATTCCTTGCGAAGGATGTAAGGACAACGCTCATCGTAGTCGAGGATGGCATGCGATAAACGACCACCAAGTCTCAACAAGCCCTCCTTATCCAAGTAAGGTAAAAGTTTCAACAACGGACTATTTGTCGCCACGGAATGACCCTTCTGAGCCCTTCGAATGTCCTAGAAAAACTACTCTTGTTGTGTATGTCCAATCAAAACCTGCAAAGTGGGAACAAACATAATTTTTGTTTCAAAATCGTAGAACTTTTGATAGGAGGAACCTAGAGGGATGCATTTTTTTAATTGTTCATGAATAGCTACAGAACATAGGAAGATTAAGGAGAAGGTGCACAAAATACTTTGACGTTGAAAATCTAGGTTAAAGTTGACATTTTTTGACCAAATTTTAGATGATCCATTACCACGAGGGCTCAGATGAGACATTTTGCGTGATGAACATTTTTTTTTCATAGATTCTTTTCTGCTGATTCCAAATCTGGAGTATTTCCACCTATTCAAATTTTATAAGTCATGGTATTTTAAGGTTTTTGGAGTCGCTTATTCCAAATCCGAGGTCAAAATGAGAAAATTCAAAATTGCGGATTCAATATGGTGGATGAAATATGACTGAAAATTGATATTACTGAGATTTTGGGTCGCTGATTTCGAATCCGAGGTCAACATTGAAAAGGCGGATTCAAGATGGCTGACAAAAACTGTAAAAACAACACCCATCTAGTTAAAAATTGCTACCACGGGGTTTTTCGAATCATTGATTTCAAATACTAGGTATAAATATCATAAACGGCACGAAAGTTGATCAATAGACCGTACTTCCCTATTAGTCTTACCTTTGACACGATATTGAGTAATTATAGCAGGTATTTTTATAAGCATGATTCAGCGTATTCAATGGAACATACTTTCCAATACAAAATTATTTACAGATCGTCATCACTATTAGAACTGGTTGCATCACAGAGAGAACTAGTCGCACCACTCTCATTATTGGTCTCAGCGCTTTCAGAGCTTGCGTTGTTTTCTCTTTCAGCTTCTTCAGTAAATTTGCTGCAAAATATCTTGATTTAACATACTTTCGAAATGAACCGTAGATACTTCTTAACATAATAAACAGCAGGGATTTCTATGAATTTGCTTACTTGTCTGCTATAAATCTCTTCATAGTCAATAAAGTCTTTGGTTTCTTGCATAATTTCAATCGATTTTTCACCAGGATCATAGAACTTTTTGAGTCTGTGAGATATACAGCACGATTGAAAACATCCACTATTTTATTTTTTCTGCTGTTTTGACTTTACTGTAAGACGATATTTTTTCGGTACAGCTTATGCCAGGATTCGTTCGCATCCTCCGAATAATAAGCCATTCGTAAATGAAATTTTTTGACTAATTGGCATCCATGTTCTAATAATAATTAATGCAAAAAGAGATTCATTATTGCAAAAGGAAATAATTCATAATGTAGAAAATATGTTTCCTAACAGAACTTTTCAAGTTCATCTGATTATTTGAAAATTAGTTTGCTTTTATTTAATATCACGATTTATTTTGGCTCTATAGTGATGCTGCGCATTCGGTAGTATATCCATTTGAATCATTAAGATCTGCGTTCGACCGAGCGCTAAAGTGCGTACTTTTGATTCAGGAACATTTTTTTCTCAGTGTAGAAAAGTATCATAAATGGATAAGCGTTTTCACATTCTTAGTCTTGAAATCTAGGCGTAATATTAAATAAAAGCAAACTAATTTTCAAATAATCAGATGAACTTGAAAAGTTCTGTTGGGAAACATATTGTCCGCGTTATGAATTATTCCCTTTCGCAAGAATGAATCTCTTGTTGCATAAATTATTAGAACATGGATGCCAATTAGCCAACAAATTTCCTTTGCCAATGGCTTATTTTTCGGAGGATACGAACGAATCCTGGCATAAGCTGCGCCGAAAAAATATCGCCTCACAGTTACGTCAAAACAGCAGAAAAAATAAGATAGTGGATGCTTTCGATCGTGCTGTATATCTCACAGACATAGAAGCCACTGCTGTTTATTTTGTTGAGAAGTATCTACGGTTCATTTCGTAAGTATGTTGAATCAAACTTTTTTGCAGAAAATTTACTGAAGAAGCTGAAAGAGAAAACAACGCAAGCTCTAAAAGCGCCGAGACCAGTAATGAGAGTGATGCGACTAGTTCTCTCTGTGATGCAACCAGTTCTAATAGTGATGACGATCTGTAAATAATTTCGTACTTGAAAGTATGTTCTATTCAATACATTGAGTCATGTTTATACAAATACCTGCCATGATTACTTAATATTGTGTCAAAGGTAAGACTTATATGGAAGTACGGTCTATTTATCAACTTTCGTAACGTTTTTGATATTTATACCTAGTATTTGAAATCAATGATTCGAAAAACCCCGTGGTAGCAATTTAAACTGGGTAGGTGTTGTTTTTACAGTTTTTATCAGCCATCTTGAATCCGCCTTTTCAATGTTGACCTCGGATTCGAAATCAGCGACCCAAAATCTCAGTAATATCAATTTTCAGTCATATTGCATCCACCATATTGAATCCGCAATTTTGAATTTTCTCATTTTGACCTCGGATTTGAAATAAGTGACTCTGAAAACCTTGTAATACCATGACTTATAAAATTTGAATCGATGGAAATACTACAGATTTGGAATCAGCAGGAAAGATGCTATGAAAAAAATGTTCATCACGCAAAGTGTCTCATCTGAACCCTCGTGGGCTAAAATCTAAAATTTGGTCAAAGAATGTCCACTTCAACCTAGATTTGCAAAGTCAAAAATAATTTCCTGCACCTTCTCCTAAATGTTCCTATATTCGGTAGCACTCTCATATCTTCGGAAACTCAGGTAATGGCTGTACGTGACCAAGACAATTTCAAGTTATTCTGTATGTCTAGCTCGTAAGACGGAACCAGACTATTTTTGATGTTTTTAGACGAATATTTTCGACTTCGAGACAAAAATTGATCTCCTGGGGCAAGAGAGTATTTGTTTTGGAAAGAACCTTGAGAGATTTATAACTAGAAGAGAAGCCAACAGGCCGCCAAGGCCTTCGGCGGTCATCACTTATCCGCTTTAAAGTTTACAGCATTTTTATATTATTGATCTTCATGGTATTTATTTTTCATGTAACAATTACTTTATCTGCAATAATTATGTTCTTTGGATGGCGAATCTAAAAATGTCTATTTTTTCCTATCATCAATAGTTCATTAGATACTTGTAGAAACTGTAGTTGTTGAGACCGAAAGGTTCTGAATCTTTTATTTAAAAATCAGTTATTATAAAATTTTTAATTTTTATCGGTTCTCAAAGTTTAATCCTTAGCAGATGTCAACTTTTTGGTCCCAACCTATCTGGAAATGGCAGACCGTGCCTGTAGTATTAAAGCCAATGCAAAAATTATCCTTACGTGTCTCAAGACAAGTCTACCTGGTCTAGTCTTGGTACAGCTATGTCCATGAATTTAAGAAAAGTCTGTATATCTCCAATGTCTAGCTGTCGGAACGAATCCAGCCATCATGTCCCTGAAGACATATTGAAGAAATTCAATAGAAAATCAAGACCAAATATTTTTACCCGGGTTCAGAGGATCCTTCAATATTTGCTCGTTTTCTCCCAGTGTTCTTACTTTTTTTTGACTTTTTACATGGGCGACCTGATTTTTGCTTCAAACTTTTAGTGTTGCTTATTTTAAAATGTTATTCTTGTGGAATTATAATTATTTTTATCATCATATATAGAACATAACTAAAAAAAGTACAAGTAACCTTAAACATTGTATTCATGAACCAAAAACGTTTTATATGCTTTTAAAGCAATTGATATTTTTGATCAAATCTATTACTATGGCAACATTTATAAAAGTAACTATTTCGCAATGGTTATCATTTTAATTTTTTTTGACGATGGAAGGTAATTTCAAGTCATGTCCGTATCGATTTTACAGTTTTTATCTGCCATATTGGATGCGTTCTTTTGAATGTTGACAGTTTGACCTTAGATTCGAAATCCGTGACCTAAGAAACTTCGCAATAGCAAATTTAAGTTATATTAGTGTTGTGCTAACAGGTTTCATCCGCTCGCTATATTGGCGCCATTTTGAATGTTGACAGCTTGGCCTCATATTGGAAATCAGTGACGTAAGAAACATTGTAATAACAAATTTCGATCTTTTCGTGTTGTTTCAACATGTTTGATCAGCCATATGGGATCCGCCATTTCAATTTTAATAGTTTGACTTTGGATTTGAAACAAACGATCCAAAAAATCTAAAAATGCTATGAATAATAAAATATGAATCGGTAGAAATAGTTCAGTCCTCAGAAAAATCAAGTAGGATATTCAATCGCCTTTTTCTCAGAACCAGAAAGTTCTAGCTCAAGTTACGGGTCATATTTAGAATCAGTAGGAGAAGCTCTATGAAAAAATGTTCATCACGTAAAGTGTTTCATCTGAGCCCCCGTGGTAATCGGTAACGTCAAATTTCGTCAAAAATGTTAACTTTAACTTAGGTTTTCAACGTCAGAAATAATTTGTTGCACCTTCTCCGTAATTTTCCTATATTCTGTAGGTATTTATCAACAATTTAGAATAAATGCATCCCTCTAGGTTACTCTTGTCAAGAGTTCTACGATTTTAAAACAGAAATAACGTTTGTTCCCACTGTGCGCCGGCGAGCCAAATCAAGCGTGGCAGACGTAAGATGATAAGTTCGCCTGTCCATAACCTTTTTGCGTAGTCTTTCTATGAATTGCAGACAAAGGACAGTAACCCTCAACAGTTTTGTCAACGATGAGAACTTCGTAAGAAGCCACCAAGGCGGTTCTTGTTCAAGGACGCTCTTCTCGATTGACCGAAGGATCAATATTCTCCTTAATGTTGGACTAACAATCTGATGGTTGGGTCAACTAAGATGGCTCCTACCACCAAATCCGAGGATCTTTTGATTGCACAGGTGATATTCCTCTTGAAGCGCAGTCAGTAGAATCGGACCATAAATGACAACGTACTGAACGAGACAACCGAAGAACCGATCTGACCTGAGCCATTCCACGCACCAAAAGAAGGGCCGCACACAGTTCCAACCTGGGAATCGAAGTTTCTCCTTTCCGTGCGACCTTCATTTTCTCCATCACAAGTGAGACTAGAGTTTCCTGATTGAGCAATTTGACCCGTAAATAAACGACTGCTCCTATCGGTTTATCAGCGGCATCGCCAAAGCCATGCAGCTCGCACACAAAGTCCGAAGACCAACCGACCCATTGCGGGATGTTTAGTGATGAGATTTCCTGCAGTTCTTTTGAGTCACCACAGTCAGCTTTGCTGGCGGTTGAATCATATGGTTGGTTGGAAGAGCTAGAGAGTTCTACGTTTCTACGTTTTTTCTAAAGCTTCTAATGGCGACTTTACTTCACTTCGATTGATTTTTTCAACAGCGAGCTTCTTTAAATTTGGAATAGCTACGAATACTCTTGTGGTGCTTTTGCTGTTGAGCATAATATTGCGTAAATGACAGCATTTTGAGAGAAAACAAAATGAATCCGAATTCAAATGAAAATTAGTCACGGCAATAAAATCAATTACGTGAACTTCGAGAAGACGCGAGAAGGATATGCACAATCAAGTTATGTGCAAAGAAAATGTGACAGTTCTGTTCGGCATACAACAGCTGAGCGGCGAGATAAACACGCACGAAAAGAAATCTATAATATAGTCAGTCAACACGTAGCGCACACATCATTCGACGGGCCCGTGTGTGCAAGAGCCTCGGCTCCCGGTGGCTTCTATCAGTTTTGTCTACTCCTCGTTCCATCACTCGCGTTCTCGTCGTGCTAACGCTTACCTCTCACTCTTTCTTGTTTGTCACAACACTGTTCGATCCCCTTGGGTTAGGTACCCGTGTCCCAGGATCTATGGGGATCTATGAGAATCAGGTCCATGGATTGAATTTCCCGTTGCATCTCACTGCACTAAGTTTCCACAGTTCACACTTTTTGTTAAAAAAGCACACTTATCTTGCACTAACCGATCCGTCTCGAACGACCAAATGTTTGTTTCATTAACAATAATTTGCCGGATCTGGCAGTGCCAAAAAATGTTGCGTTTATCAACCGCCAAGATTCGCGTGCACCGGTTAAGGAGAAGAAACAAGACGAATTTACCAAGTAAATAACATTTATTATACCTTGCTCGAAAGAGCAAGATATATGAGAAACCTTTAGTACACTCACAACACTGCCTTGGTACTGATAATTATTTAATTACGGAAACATTACGAAAAAGAGATACGAGCGCCACAGACGGTTGATGACTCGTTTTATAAACTTAATAATAACAAACTTTCAAATATTTAAAACTAAGGTTAAATTAACTCATTGGCTATCTCAATAACTGCAGTCACACTTAATAAACAGAAATATTTTGTTCAAGATTCAATCTAATTGTCATACATTAGTTATATATAAATAAATACTTATTCGCAACGATCAATCACAGAAAAATATTTTCTGTTAACTGAAAATCCCTATAATTTGTATGAGAATAATATTCATCATGACAAATTACTAAATATTGTCAATTAATGCGTCATTATAAACATTTTTATAAATAACTAATGAAATTGTGTATATTTCACATTCCTGAAGATATTCATTTGTGTCATTATATCAATTTATAATTGGTTTTAAGGCCATGTGATGAGTGAATCACGTGATCGGCTTCCTACCTTACCGACACTTTTTCTTATTTGTAAATTTATTTTCACACGAATAGCCACATCGAGTTGAAAATTTCGGATAATAAATAAAAACCACTAAGAAACGCGGCTCTGGTCCTAAATCTTTATAATTATGAAAAAAGCAACAAAAAAAAACTTTTTTCATAATTATAAAAATTTAGGCCGGATAGGCCATAAGGGCATTATGGAGCGAACAGATGGAGGGGGGGCATCACTGCAGTTTTTGACTAATCGGCAGGAAATTTTGCACACATATTCTTTGGGCTCCTAGACAGGCCGCAAAAGTATTAGGGAGGGGGCAGATGGGGGGCACCGAGGGATTTCGCCATGAGCGGATGCTAATCTGAAAAACTTCACCCGCTCTCGGCGAAATCGCGGTAAAATTTCAGCTCTAACTACGTCTCACGACCATGAGATAGGCATACACACACAAACACACACACACATATTTGAAAAATTACCTTCATGTAAACATCATACACATCACACTACTAATTGTGCTGTAAATAATGCTATAATATTAAGAAATTGGGTTCTAAATAAACCTGATAATTGTACAACGAGCAATGTTTCGCTAGACTTAGTAGATGCTAACTATACAGCAAATAATTTTTTAATGATTTATAAAACTTTTTGTAAACAAAACCAGGATAAGATTTTTTTAAATCAAATAAATGGATTTTTAACTGGATTATTAAATGTCTATTTGCTCATAATTTCCCTTTCCTGTTACTTTAAAGTTAGATCTTTAAAGTAAACATTAGTTTATAGTTAGATTTTTCCAAGTAAATATAAGTTACTTTGCTTATTATCAAATATCTTAAAATAATGTTCACTTTTATCTATCTGCACATGCGCAATATCACCACCTGTCTTGCGTTGACTCTAGCTTAAAGGAAGTTATAGCGGTAGGATCAAAACAAATGAATCAAATTTTAATGTTTAACCGTTGTTCTGAATATTTGTTAATTATTTTAAGTTACTATGTAAGATTTCTTTCGTTTCATTTACTAAATTTTACTAAGATTTAAATTGTTTCGCCAATTACCAAGTTGATGCGCGGGAAATATAAATGGATAAAATGTAGGCGATTCAAGCTACAGTATTAGATGGCGTAGAGTTCCACGTAAAGATTAGTGATGTAAATCACAGATATCTTCTGCCACTATTTGGATCACTGTCACTTCAAACAGTGCAGAGAATCTCAACGCGGCACCATTAGAAATAGGCTGAAGCCCCACATCGTTTGTGTTTAAGGTGGATGCCTCAGACTTGTAGAAACAGAGAAACAGCCGTGGACGTCGAGGGAATACTAGCGCGCGCGTGCAGGATGCAGTGGGACAACACACAGTTTATCGGTAAGGTGTGGAATGACTGAGCATCAATTCAAAGGCCGATAAATGCATTACCGACTGTTGATAAATTGATATTAGTGCTGGAAGAACGTACTGATCAAATTTCACAGCGGCGCCATCTGTTCTCGTAGCTATTTAACCTTGCTTGATAAGGTTTGCTCCTGATATAGCGACTGACACTCGATCTGTGGCTGAACATGTGCATTACCGACGGCCCCTGTTCCAACGACCTATGGTAAACTGATAATATAAATAGTTACCGACCTCACTACCTTACCGATACATGGTAAAATGATGATATAACAGTTGGTAATGATGTGACCTTTAATTTTAAAAGGCCTGTACACAAATGTGGAGTAAGTACAAAAACCGAGCGTAGAACAAATTTTTTTTCAACTAAAAATTCTAAAAATTTGTATGAGAATAATGCTTATCCAGAAATAAGCTAATATTGACAATAACATTCGTGAGTTTCTAACGAAGTGTCTCTTCGTCCAGAAATTCGAGATGAGTAGTCAATTATTTTTCATAAGTTTGGCTTTTCTTATTCTTCAACAAATATTATAAAAAAATTGAAACAGTAAACTTCTTCTCACTGAAAGAAATTGTTTTTTTACTAAATCAAGTGGTAGACACGTAAATAGGAATATTTCTTCAGGAAAATGTTTTATAAACTCTTACCTGTTATTGTTTAATAACAAAAATGAATAAAAAGTTTAATATATTGTACACATAATCAATACATATTCTGGCAGTGGCTGGTTAGAACACGACTGATTGCAAAATTTGGTGATAATTCATGCTCGCGTTTGCATTTGATCCCCCCATCTGCCCCCGCATCTGAGACTACAGTATAAAGATGTAACGATGTCTCATAGTCTAAATGCGAAGTTTGGTGACAATTCATTCCCGAGTTTGCATTTGATGCGGCGATATACATACAAACACACATTCAACTTCATTGCCCCGAAGGAATTAACTTCCAAGCGGAGGCGTAACAAGCGTGCCGAAAGCTGAATGGCACCTGGGCGAGTTGTTTCGAACGGTGACTCTGGGATACCGGACGACCCTTCAGAGTATGCAGCCTTATCCCTGCATGCGGGGCTTTACAAGGATGAACGAACACTCAGAGTTTTCGCATCAACGTCTGCGCAACCATGCCGAACAACCACGGAAAAGGGGCTATGTAAGCGAAGCGCCTACTCTACCGTAGCCAGAACAAGCGGGCAAGAGAGAAAGAGAGGCGACACTGAGACTGACCGCGGGCAGGAATCCAATAGAGGAAGAGCGATGCTTCAGGACCCGAAGAAAAATCAAAATCCAGGTTTCTCTCAAGCCCAAAGATCTGGCTGAACTGGATGACGAGCTACGTGGAGATTTTTCCAAAGAATCCGACCACTGGACTATCAATTGTAGTTTCTGTAATCCAGCGAGAGCTGTTTCGGATGCAAACCGTGAAACAAAACCAACCGATTATGTGATTAAGTATATAATTATATTATATAGTTTATAGTTATAATTATATTATATTAACTATATAACATCTGGCAGGGATTCCAACTCCAAGGTTTGCCACTTCACGCGCGAACTGCGGATCCGTCATCGCACACTCGACAAGTGAAAGTTGGTGACCACCAGGCACCACATTGTTGACATAATACGGATACTATCTGACGATATGAGAAGTCTAGAGCGGAGGAAGCGATGGATCCGAGAAAAGGACCAGTTTTTACCTGACCCATCTTGACTCTTCCAAGATCCTTCATTTACTTTCGACCATCCGCCCAAACCAGAGCGAAGACTCAGAGAACATAAATAGCTTCAAAGAGCTGTGCAATGCTCTCACAACACCTGAGGAGAAATGCCCACTCATCAGTACTAAAGAGGTGAAAAAAGTATCAAGAGGGATGAAGAACTATTCTGCTCCGGGACCAGATGGTATCAAGACCTTCTGGTGGAAGACGATTTCTACAACGTACGAGGATCTGGCTCGCATTTCCACCTCATATATTAAGTCAGAAGAGCCTAGTCCGGAGTGGTTGGTGAAAGGACGCACAGTGCTCCTGCCAAAGATGGGCAACTTAGCTGACCCTAAGAATGACAGGCCAATCACTTGTCTGAACATACTGAATAAGATCTTCACAGCTATCCTAAATGATGAGATTTTTTGTACAATCAGACCTGTGTGGAGAGAGATGTATGAACAACAAAGCTTAAAGAAAGGCGTAGCAGGATGTCAGGAGAACCTGCTCAGCGATAGATGTGTATGCAAAGACGCAGCATCTTACCAGCGCTACCTATCGATGGCCTGGATTGATTACTGCAGAGCTTTCGATTCAACCTCCCATAGACTTATCATCTGTCTCTTAGAAAGCTGAAAGGCTTATCCGCACAACGTGAGGAACATAGAGAGATTGATGCTACTTTGGAAAACCTGATTTACTTTCTCATCTGGAAAACATCGAGTGACAACTAGCAACGTCACCCTTCAGATAAGTGTCTTTCAGGGCGACACCATGAGCCCTCGTCTCTCTTGCCTCGCATCATTGCCACCATCTCCCGCACTTCGCCATTCTAAAGGTTTACTTCTGCGCCAAACCTCGAAATCGAAAGCATAAGGTCACTCACGCATTTTAAATGGATGCTCTTAAGATATACGCTAAAAATAAAAAGCAACTACACCTAGCTCTAGGGATATTTTAAGAATACACTCAGGAGATTGGAATGAAATTTGGGTTAGGAAAATGCGCCAAGTTTTCTTTGAAACGAGAAAAACTTAATGGCATCCCTGAAGACCCTGTGCTCGTCGAGAGAAGCGCTGTACGACACCTTGGCGCTGGAGAGACGTATACATACCTTGGCATGCCACAGATCCGCATTCAGGACGTAACGTCTATAAGGGGTACTCTCCGAAGCAGATACAAGTACCTCATCCGACGGATTTGGTTTTCCGAACTGTCGGCCAGGAACAAAGTATCTGCAACGAACATGCTTGCAGTCCCGATAGTATTCTATTCATTTGGAGTGGAAAAAATCGATTTCCATTTTCTCACGCCGATTGATAGTTTCTGAGTTACTCTTTCATTTCAAATAATCATAATTTTTTTAAGTCAATTGCTTTTCTTGTTAATAAGCTACAAACATAGGCATGATAAATGTAAGAGGAGACCAAACGAGAGGCCTACAAAAGCCAGCCCTACCACTTACCACTACAGCTATACGCGACGTGTCCGTGAGGTTCACTGATTCGTGCCTAAAAGTGTAGTGGTAAGTGGAGGGGTTGCTTTCCGTAGATGCATCCCCACTACTCAAATGCTGGCTTGCGGACTCTGCTACGATCGCCCGTCCTGTAAAATTCAGCTTTGACGCATTTAGACTCCAACATTTTCTATTTTCTTTCCGATTTTCAGGTTACACTGTTACAAATAATCAAACTTTAGCATTTTATAATTTCTTTCTTTCCCAAATTCTGGGAGACCCGAGCTTCCTCTTCTCAAACACCTAAAGACGCTATAAATGGCAAGTTAAAATTTCGATATTTGCCAATTAAAACCCCTTAAAGATCTTCTTCTATGTCCCGAATTATAGGTGTGCATATATAACAGGGTGGTCTAAAATAATGTATTTTCGAATTTTGACCATTCCGTGCCCGAAACTGAATCTTCATAGTTGAAAAAATGTTGTGTAATTTTTTCAGATTTTAAAAATAATAATTGAGCGAGCGACCGGCTTTTCAAATTTTGGCTGATATTAGCCAAGAAAATTCATCAGAGTTCATAAAGTCGTCAGCTGTCAAAAGGCAAGCTGACTTTCCATTTGCAATTTTGTTACTCTGAGGGAATTATTGGTTAGTGGGCGGAGTGCCTAAACTACTTACTTTAGACTCAGATATTAACGCCCAGACTTCCACCTTTGTATATTGAACCTGTTTTACTCCTAATTCTTAGGTTTCTTAGAAACACTTAAAATTATGAAGAAATAAATAATAAATTGATAAGAATAATGGAATGGCGACTGTGTTGCTTCTTAAATTTAATTTCTTTAACAATTTTATTTTTTCAACAGTTTTATTTTATCAACCATTTTATTTTTTTACACAATTTTCTTTTTTAAAGAATTCATTTTTTTCTACAATTTAATTTCTTCAACAATTTCAATTCGTCAACCATTTTATTCTCTCAATCATTTTATATTTCAAAACAATTTTATTTTTTAAACAATTTAATTTTTGCAATACTTGATAAATTAATATACAGTTAAGTAAATAATAATTAATGAACAAAATGAAATAATATTACTTGATAAAATTATTTCAATTAAAAATTAAATAAATTTATATTGCAAATTTAATTTTTAATTTTAGGGTCGAAATATCAATTTCTTTCATTTACGTCTTGGACATAATTTTGATAGTGGTATGACAGTCTCCATTGTGTAATTTAAATGGATTAGGAAGGTACCCCGCCCATCATCGTGTAGTTATTTATGGACCCTCCAACTTTTAGGGACGAATCTCCTCTTACTTCGCCAATTATCTGATTGATATTAAACTTCAAAATGATCCATTTTTAAATAATCAATTCTTGACTCTATGAGAAACAACTGAGGTTTTTTTATGTTAATGTATATAAGGAATTGATTAACGAAGTGCTCGCTCAATTATTATTAAAAAAAAAAGAAAACCATACGCAAGTTTTTCCACTATGAAAATTCAGTTGGTCAAAATTCGAAAATACGTTGTTTTGGACCACCCTAATATGTAATTGGTTTTAGGGGTCTTTTCGAAATGACTCACTTAGCCTATAATTCGGGCATAAAAAACAGATTTTTGAGGGATTTTAATTGGCAAATATCGAGATTCTAAATTGCCATTTTTAACATTTTTAGGTGTGTATATAATCAGAGTGTTTTAGAGGTCTTTCCAAAATGCAAATTTTTTAGGGTTTTTAATTGTCAAATATCGAAATTCTAACTTGCCATTTTCAACATTATATTAGGCGTGCAATTGTGCATATAATAACGGTGTTTTTTAGGGGTCTTCCGGTGATTCGGGACATAAAAAAAGATTTTTGAGGTTCTTTAATTGGGAAAGATCGAAATTCTTACTTGCCATTTTTACCATTTTTAGGTGTAAATATAATAAGGGTAGATTTTAGGAATAACTCGACACCCGGCTTATAATTCGGGGCACCAAAAAGAAGATTTTTGACGTTTATTAATGGGCAAATTTCGCAATTCTAACCTGTCTTGTGCATGACTGAACAGTAGGTGATTGAAAATTGGCAAATTTTTTTCAAGTTCTGTCCTTCTAAATGATCTAAGCAAAAAAAATAGGGAGAAAATGTTTTAATGTTCGGAACTTTAGGTACTTGATTACACATAGGCTTTTTTTAGACACCAGATTTTAATTTTATAACCAACTCCTCGGTAATTGACTAATTTATAGTCTATTTTCGTATCACCATCATATATATTTTTCAAAAGTAATTATAGAATGGCATATCCGGTAATTTAGTAGGAAAATATCGGTAAAAACTCAAAAGATTTTACTAATTTATTTAATTAATAAAGAGAAAACAGCGAAAATAAGAAAAAAAGGTTATTTTTTCCGAAGTCTGGTAAAGAGAATTTGTTCATATGAACAGACCATTTTCACTGATTACTTGTTAAATAAGGAAAAGCCGGATATAGTTTCCTAAACAGCAGGGTGTTTATAGGAAAAGTGAGGTTATGTTTGCATGTCTTTTATTATATACTTACGTAGACAAAAGTATCCGGAAACAACGGGACCATCGACATCGGCAAGATAAACGGTAACCCCGGTATTAATTGATGTATATTTGTGCACATTAATTGAATCATTGGATTTATATGAACAAATTAACTTAAAACCACTCATGTTGTCCACAACCGAATCGTTCGCGCGTGTCATGGTCATTGACACGAAGATGAATCTACTCATCTGGACTGATCACTTTAAAGTTTAAATGTATCGGAATGAAAAAACAGAGATGAGGTAAAAATCTTACTAGAATTAGCAGAGTTATTTATTTATATTCATGGAATTTATAGAATTTTCTTAATAATTATTTTAGAGTTCCTTCTTTAAATTCTTTACTAAAATGTTGCTCAAATGTTATAAAACGAAAAGTCAATAAATATTTTTATATATTTTCATTGTGATTGGGGTAAAAAGATAATATATTGTTAATCATTATTGCCATTATTATATTATTATTAATAATATGTATTATTCTAAAAACACTCTAAAAAATAAATTACATAATACTAAAACTGAGATCAACCAAAATAACGAAAGGATCAAAAGCGACTTTCAGGCAAATTTTACGAAAAAATATTGTAGGAAACTCAGTATAGGTTCTCTAGAAATTCCTCAAATTTCTAAAATCCTCTCCAAAATCTTTGAAATACTTGGATGTTTTATCAAATCCCTTAAATCTTGTACATTTTGGTTAATTCCTTGAAATAATCTTTATAGAAACCCTACAAAATTCTTTGGCATCCCTTGAAATTTTTTTAATTTCTTTGGAATCTTTTTAAATAATTTGAAATCTTTAAAATGCTTTGAAAATGTTTTAATTGTTAAAAACATTGAAATCCGCAGGAATCAATTGAGATCCCATTTATTTTATTATCTAAAGTTCTCTAGAAGTTATTTGAAATCCTTTAAAATCCGTTGAAATATTTGGAAATCATAAAAATCCATTGAAATAAGTAGAAATAATTTTAAACCGTTAAAATCCCTAGTAATCTTTGAATACTTTTCAAATAACTTACGATCTTACGAGGGCAAAAGCAGCCGGAAACTACGGGACCATCGACATCAGCAATAAAAACTGTAAGCCCAGTGTTAATTGATTTATATTTGTGTATGTGAATTGAATCGTTGGATTTGTATGATCAAATTAATTTAAAGCCGCTCATGTTTGCGTCCGAATCGTCCGCACCCGCCATGTCGATTTTTCCTTATTTTCCTTAAATAAATCCCACCTGTTGCACACCATTTCAGCTGGAAATATAGAGCTTAAAAATTTCATAAAAAACGAAATATCTTTATTCTAGAATTTTTTACACGTAAGAAATTTAATGGCGTATTATTTATTTTTATTTGTAATACATAGAATATCTTTAGTGTAATTTTTCCTTCTGTTACTAGAATGTTTAGGGGAAACCTCCCTAAAGGGGATAATGAAACCTACAGCCGATGATCATTAATTAAAAATACTAATATATGTAAAAAAAGATAATAATAGTCAAGATACTATGAAATTAATCATTTTCCTTGTATTTATGATCTTAATTAATTATGATCCACTGTAGGGAGGTTTCCCCTACAATAAAAAAATAATAAGTTAGCCCAAAATGGTAACACGGAAAAATATAAATCGATGTTGGCACCTCCACGTGAGAAATAATATCAATAAATATATATATTATTAGTATTTATTTGTTTCTTAATTAGCAATAAAACTACATTTTTAGATAAGTGCAAAATTTTATTGAATCGGATTAGTTACAAAAGGACGAATAACGCAAAAGATATCAACGTTGGACGAACACGTTATTAAATTACTTCAGTCTTCAATTATTGCAAATTATTACCGCTGAAAACTGGCGATATTTAACATTGAACCATAAAAATGAAGTGTAACAATTGTGAAACATATAATTATATTATTATATTGATTATGGCTTATTAATTTCTCAATATTTTAAACTGTGCCCGTCTACCCTTACTAAACAGTGGTAGAAAAAAATATTTGTGGATTATATTTCCTGCTAAATGCAATAATTCATTTAGTTGAAGCACTTATTTCACATCTTCATAATATAAAAACGGCACTGACTAGTGTTACGGAATTTTCCGTAAAACTAATTGGTCAAGTATTGCGCTAGGGCTAGTATTACGGAATTTTCCATAATGTTAGCCCTGAGTAAGCTGGAAAGGTGGTTAGTCTTACGGACAAACCCACAACGGTAGTCAGTTCGTATAAAAACATGCAACAGTAGCATAATAAATCACGCGCAAATCACAAATGGAATAAATATTCCCTTAAAAGCATTACCGAAAATTCGAGAATGTTGCCTTCTTTTTGCATTTTATGCAATCAAAAAACAGAAGCACCTTAAAAGTATGGATCTCACGAGACCCAGAATCGTTTTTCTTCTGGGGATTTTCACCATTCGCTCAGGTAAGTTTCTTCCAAAGAGTTGTAAACTTTCAAATCATGACCGTATCTAAAAACAGAAAACACATTCAAATTTAATACAATAATATTAATTGATTATTATTAAAATTTAAGGAATTAAATTCAGAATGATATAAAATTTAAATGCTTCTTTAACGTTCAAACATTCAAATTTGGACAACATTTAAAGTTAAAAAATCAAAATAACCAAAATGAAAAAGACGATGGAAAAGAAATCAGCCACCAAATTCCCTTCCTGTTTTCTTTTTCTTTGCTCTTTTTTTTGTTTCTTTAATTTTTAATTTCCAGGTATTTATATTATTATTACTATTATTATTATTATTTATTATTCACCGACGCAGTGCGTTATTATTGCTTCGCGGGAATATTAAAACTCACTCCGTGAAAGCATCAGCAACTTCAGAAGCCTTTCCTGGGTGACAGACGACTGAAGTTGTGCAAGACTTAGGGTCTAGTAGCTGCTTGATATACTTGGGAGCCACGCGATGAATATCTTCGAGTGTGACCGCAGAAATGTTTTTAACCATTTGGCGATTGTAATCGTGAGGAACGTTTCTGTAGTAAGCCAACAAAGACTGAGTTACCATATCTCCTACTGTCTTTTCTCTATTTATGATTTCGAAGATTAGCGAAGATTTCGCAGAATCGAACAAAGTTGAATCCCATTTGTTTTCAGAGAGGTGCAATTCCTGTAAGAAATAATCAACGTTAACAAATCCAAGTAAAAAATAATTGGCTTTATTCAAATGAAGTATAAATTGAAGATACTCACTATGATCGCTCTGGCTTCTTTGTAGGCACCAACTACATTCGTTGCTTTGTACAATGACAAGTAGAGGAGACCTTCATTCGGCATCACATACATATTATATCCGTAGGATAGTCCTTGTCCTCTAATTTGCTTCCACATAGGACCCTAAAAGTTAAATTTTGTTTAAAAAATAGACGTCTGACCTTGACAACAGCGTCACTTGATTTCTACCCAATAGTTCCATGTTAGTGGCGCTGTTTTTCGTTACACAATATTTAACCAGAAGTGACCAGAAGTACTGAGCGGTTGATAGCTCGACCTATCAAGTATACACCTTGTTCTGACTTCCATATCTTTCAGCATATTTCATGGTACTTCAGAATATTTCATGGTACTGCAGAATATTTCAAGATATTTTAAGCAACTTCAGGATATTTTATGTACTATATAATATCCTGTATTTCATATTCTTCAGAATATTTCACGGTACTTCACAGTATTTCGATGTACTACAAGATACTTGAAGATATTTCGATGTACTTCAGGATGTTTCCATGTACTTTAAGATATTTCAAGATACTTGAAGATATTTCGATGTACTTCAGGATATTTCAAGGTACTTCAAAATATTTCAATGTACTTCAGGATATTTCACATAATTAAGAATATTTCAAGGTACTTCAAAATATTTCACATACATAAGAACATACTAAAGAATATTTCAAGGCACATCAAAATATTTAAAGCCACTTAAAGATATTTCATATGCTTCAAAATATTTCAAGGTACTCCAGGATATTTTAAGAAACTTCAAAACATTTCAATGTAATGTAGGTTATTTCAAAGCATTTCAAGATATTTCAATTAATTCAGCATATTTCACGTATTCCAGAATATTTCAAGGTATTTCAGGATATTTCACGTACTACAAGATATTTCACATAGTTCAGAATACTTCAAGGTACTTTACGATAATATTTCAAGGTACTTCCAAATATTTCAATGTACTTCAGAATATTTCATAAATTTCAATGTACTTCAGGACATTTCATATACTTCAAAATATTTCAAGGTACTTCATGATACTTCAATGGACTTCAGGATATTTTACATACTGAAGAATATTTCACATAATCTAGAATATTTCAAAGTACTTCAGGATATTTTATGTAGTACAGGATATATCACATATATTTAAAAATATTTCAAGGTACTTCAGAATATTTCAAGGTATTTCAATAAATTTCAATGTACTTCAGGTAATTTCACATACTTCAAAATATTTCAAAGTACTCCATGATACTTCAATGTACTTCAGGATATTTTACATACTTAAGAATGTTTCACATAATCTACAATATTTCAAAGTACTTCAGGATATTTCATGTAGTACAGGATATATCACATATATTTAAAAATATTTCAAGGTACTTCAAGATATTTCAAGGTACTTTAGGATATTTCACATATGACAAGATATGTTTTAGGGTAGTTCACAAAAAAATTGTTTTTATTTTTCAGTGGCTTACATTTTTTATTTTTTATTTTTTTATTTGATTGTTTATATTTTTTGTTCAGTTTGTTTCTATGGGTGAGAAAATACCCTCCTAATTTTGTTAGATTAAAAAATAATTATTTATAGGTTGCGAGCATCCACTTACGTAAAAAGTTATATTTTTGTAGTTTTGGTATTTTTCTCCAAATATACATATCAGTTTTAAATAAATATCTTATGAATGAAAATTGTAGCGAATACAAAGAAAAAACTCTCATTCGGTATCCGATTGGAAAAAAGTTATTTGGCGCCGGTAAAAATCATAAAAAGTACGATTTTTCACGAACAGAGAGATATAAGAGCATAATTGTACCCCTGAACATTTTTTGTAACGATAGTCAAAAATCTAGAACATCCCCCATACAATAGGAAAAAAAGATATAATAGATATGAGATAACAAATTTAAAACGTTGGCACCAGAAAGAATAAATTAGAAAAATTTCTTCAATAAGTCTTTTAATAGCTTCCCCATGAATAAAATTTGATAAAATATCAATATATATATATATAGAAAAAAGTTTAATAGATCAAAAATAGTCCCTCGATTAAGCATATCATTGTTTATATTTTTTTAAATCCTGGTCGGTTTTTGTTTAAACAATTTTTTTCACAATTTCAATATCTATTAACAAATACGTCAAATATATTTAGCATCTATGAGCAAAAATAAAACTTTGTTTCTTGCACTTTTTTCGTAGAATAAACCGTTTGCATATTTGCAAAGCCGAACCTCAGAATCTATTGCTCAGAAAAATTTAAAACTTGTACTTGTCTATATTGATGTTATATCTCTTCATTTGTAAATACAAAATCATCCAGGCCAACCATTGTCAAAATTTCTCCTAAACCTGTTACAAAACCTTTACGTATCATTAATAACATTGTTTATGCCTTATAAACTCTCTTTCTTTATTGTTTACAATAATCGTTATAAATTAAAACCATCAATGACCAGAATTGATTTATTTTTTATTTTTGTTTTAATCTTTGACACAACTTTTGAATTAGGAAATATCTCAACTAATCGAATTAGTAATTTTCTAATTATCATTGTTGGCTCACTTTTCGCTCATAGAATCTGTAAAATTTCACAAGTAATTACTTAAATATTATCAATTTTGATTTAAGAAGCATAAAAACTCATTCAAGTTTCATTCCCACATTGCAACATTTTTCCTAATGAGAAATGTGTGGATTGTTCAAATGTATGTTTGTACTGATTATAAGAGAATATAAAAAAAGACTTTAGATCAAATAAGTTATTCTTTCTGTCTCGTATTTATGTATATTGCTATTTTATCAAATTTTAGTGATGCAAAAACTATTCAAAGCTTTGTTAAAGAAAAATTTGGATTAAAATATTACTTTTGGTGCCCAGGTTTTTAAATTTTCATCTCAACTCTATTATATATTTTTTATCTACTGCATGGGGAATGTTCCAGAATTTTTCCAATCCTTACAAAAAATACTTAGGGGTACAATTATGCTCTTGTATTTGTCTGTTTCTAAGAAATCGTACTTTTTATGTCTTTTACCCGCGCCAAATAATTTTTTCCGAATGTGACACCTTATGAGTTTTTTTCACTGTATTAGATACAATTTTTATTGATAAGATATTTCTCTAAAAATAAAACGTATATTTAAAAAAAAAATCGTGAACTGCGAGAATATCAATTTTTACGTAAATTTGATACTCGCAACCTCTAAAAATTTTTTGTTAAATCTGAAAAAATTAGAAGAGTATTTTTTCACTCAGAGAAGCAAACTGTCGCGATACGGCTACCGAAAAATAAAAACAATTTTTTTGTGCCACTACAAATTCTCCCCATCCAGAATTTTTGTTTGGCACGGCCCTACATGTATACACCTTCCTTCACAAGTTGTCAGCCTCTCGAGAAACAAAAAATCAGTAACGCATTAAAGTGTAAATTACCTCTGTTTGTGTGAGGTACTGAAGGTACACAAGCAACGGGGCCAAATCCGGGTGCAAATAATCCTTGATGTGTACATTAGTACACTGAACCATGTAAGCAGATTCGATGCATCCCAAACCTGTGACGCAACCATTCAATGCGATCTCCTCTGGTGCTTTTATCAGCGCGTGATCAGGAATAATTTGCAGCCTATTGAAACAATGACGAAACTTGAATTATGTTAATGTGATTATAGTGCCAAAAAAAATTTGGGCCAGGTTTCGGAGACTATGGGCTTTTAAACAGTATTTATCAGAAATCTCCGAATATCATCCCTCTCTCTTTGTCAACGCTTATATTTCACTATGAATAGAATAACGTAGTAAGTCTTACTTTGATTTACTCGAGCTTTCAATATCAGAAAAGCATTGCTTCCAGGGACTGTAGACATCTGGATTCTGAGCCACTAATTTATCAACATTAACTGCCATGTAAAGAGCCATCGACTTCGTCGAAGTTAGAATCTTCCTCAAATCGTTGATTTCAGCTACGACTTCTTTCTGTCCCTGGACTGTATTCATTCGCTCCATCATTTGAGTAAGGAACTTCTGCTGCCGAAGCAAACTCGAAGTGTAGTGATTACTTTCTGCAAATAAGGATTTATGAGAAAAATAATTAAATAATTGAATAATCTACTTAACGATTGACTAGGGATCAGTACTTTTGCTGTAAAATAATCCTCGTAGAAGATCACCAGTTATTTTGTATCCCTTTCTTCTCATTTGTGCTACGTCGTTGATAATCTTAGCTGCAATTATTTTCAATCTTTCTGGCGGGAATTCCGTCTTATACAACAACTCTTTGATCCACTGCACTCCTTTTGTGTACTTGGAGAGCTCAACCTACAATTAATAATATTTTAGTATTCATTCCCTATAATTTTATCTTTACTTACAAGCTGTATGATTTTATTAAGTAAATTACTTACCTGGAGCAACAAATTAGCAGCATGACTGTAAACACCGCATGAAAATCTAAAGCTATTCTCAAATCCTAATCCAGTTGCAACTGCGACAGTATCGCATTCTAATTCAGCCACAATCTCTTCATACTGAATTAGTTTACCATCTCGATTAACTGGACAGGCCAGAATAGATTCAAGCAAAAGGGGAAGGTAGGGCCTCAAATTCTCAGGAACACTCAACGTATCCATTGTTACAAACATCTACAAATAATTCTCAATTACTATAGAAGTAAGGAGATTTAACAGAAGAAATGAAAATAGATTAATTTGAATTCTATACATACGTAAACGAAATTAGTGTTGACATGATCCAGGTAGGTATACAGGGGTATTTTGTTGACGTCGAATCTAGGATGTTGATCCAGCGAATCAGTGGAGAAACTTTTAATGTGGTGAAAGTTAATCGAGTCCGTACTTGGTATTGGTACCGTTTTTAATAAATCGGATGGGATCAGCTTCTAATGAGACCATAATAAAATAAAAATCAGTATCTAGGAATAAAATATCAATGAAGGACAAACAATATATCCTGATTCAACTTTTACCTCATTTTCCATTATAGCTTCTTGCAGTTCCCGCTCCTTTTTTTTGAGACCTTCCTTTCCTAAACTTTCGATTTGTTTAGTTATACGTTCCTTTTCCGTTTTAGCCATCTCGATTTTCTTTTCTATACTCGGAACACCTTTCGAGAACACTACTGGGGCACTGATGAAATATTTATTCAAAAGATTTAACCAGTAGGATGCAGGCTCCTCCATCAACTTCTTAAGCATATCGATCTGATTTAACCTCTGATCCAACTGTAGAAAAAAAAAAATTTTACATGTGAAATACAAAATGATCTCAGCTAAGCTTTTAAGGGGCTATTAGAGTATAATTACTTACATCTTCCTTAGAGTTTCCAAAAAGAATATCCCCAATAAGTGTGTACGCAATACTATCATGGGGATTATTTTCCATATTGCTCAGGGTCTCGAGGATGTACCTGGGTGAAAATCGAAAGGTTGGAATTATTCAATTTTGAATTAAATAGAAAGAAAGTATTTCAGATCAACGTAAAATATTCCTTTTCTATCCATATTAATTACAATGAGTGTAAAAACAATGATTTGCAAGATAAAGACGTGCGTTCTTATTTTCAGGGTGCCTGTTTTAAACGAGGATAAAATTCCCGGTTTTTTCCCAGTAATTTTGTTTTTACTTGATGCTATAAAATTGAACTGCAAGGTAAAACACTCAAATTGGAACAATTTTGAATTTTTAACTTTTACAATGAAGCTTAAAATTATTAAAATTAAAACGCTTAACAATTTACACGTATAAAATTAAAGCTATTAACAATCTTGAATTGAACAATTTCAAATTAAATGCCGTTAAATCGCTCAAATTCAAACTGTCATAAATCGCACAATTCAAAGATTAAAAAATATATATAAATCCACACTATCATTTTTGATGCTCTAAATTAAAGAATGAATCAACAAATTAGTAAATTTTTACAATGATATTATATTTAACCATTTTAAATTAGAAACATTAAAAATTGAACTGTCACAAATTTTCTTAAACTGAAATCTTTTTATATCAGAAGTTAAATTATTTTAATTTTAAGTTGTAACAAATCAATAATTGTGCAATTTTTGTGTATACATCAAAATTTGTTCTGAAATCTTTGGAAATATTCTTCTAAAACAATTTGTTGAAAAAAATATATTTTAAGTTTTCCCAGGGATCTTCAAAATTTTATTTGAAAATCTTCAAAAATCTACATTTTGTTTTAAATGTGTTGGAATCTATTCAAATTTTAAATTATTATTGAAATATTTACACAATTTCTAAGTATTTAAAAAAATTACTCGAATTTTTCCTAAAATTTTAAAAAATCTTGCAAAATTAAAAACCTGCCTTAGAACCTTGCATATTTACTTTGACAATTTTGGAAATCTTTTTAAACATTGTCTTAAAATTAATTTTTTAGAATAAAAATTCATTTTCAATTTTCCTAGGAATCTTTTAAAAACCTGTAAACACCTCATAAGCTTATTTGAATTTTATAAAAATTAATAATTGTAAACTTGTTATTTATTCATCAATTTTTTTTTAATTTTCTCAAATATTCTCTTAGAATTAATTTTTAAAAATAAAACACCATTCAAAATTTTCCCAGGAATATTAAGATTTTTTTTTGTTATCTTAAAACCTTTTTAAAGTCCTTTAAAGGCTTCAAAATTTTATTACAAAATCTTAAAAAATCTACATTTTGTTTGAAATGTTTTGAAATTTATTGAAGTTTTAAATCAAGTTTAAATCTTTTCAAGACTTCTAAATATCTCTTAAACTTACTCGAAGTTTTTAAAATGAATAATTCACGATTTAAGGCTTTGTACTTTAAACAATGTAGTTCTAAATTATTTAGTGTTTAATATAAACAGTTAAATATTGCTAAATGTTGAAAAAAATTGAAACAGTATTTGAATAGGATTTGCAATTTAATGAAAGTGTTTAGTTATGAATATATTGTTTAAAATTATTTTGAAATTGAAAATAGTTTATAAAGTTTCAATCGGACGCTTATATTGGTTTCACTACTAAGGCTTTCGAATTTAAACCGTTTAATTTTCAAATCAATTATTGTTCAATTTTTAATACTCGAACTACAGTTAAATTTTAAAAACCATTACTTAATTTATATTTAGTTAATCAACTTAAAACATTTAAAAATTCTTTTAATTGAAAATGTACTCTTAAAAATGAAGATTTAAAGATTTTAAACGGAAAATTTGTATGCAGGAAAATATTTTAGAATTACGCATTGTTAACTGAATGATAGCATAATTGAAAAAGTTAACAATTGAACTTAACATTTAAAAAAAGTTGAAATTGAATTTATTTGAAATTGTATTATATCACGTGATATTTGCGATATTTGGTAAGTCAAAAGAACAATTAGATCTGCTTTTGGAGGGTTAAAATATAAAAATCATAAATTAAACGATACGTAGCTTCATTTTGTCATTCTACAATTAATTTGAAAAAAGGTAGTCAAGGTTACGTTATCAGATGACTTTTACTCATATTTAATCGAATTTATTTTTATACGGAGTAAAGTAAAAGTAACTGGAACACAGGATATTACTGGAGAAAATACGCCTAATAAAACCCTGTGATTAAAAAAATTATTCCTCCAAACTAAAGCGTATAATATTCCAGGGACATGATATTGTCGAATTTTTAATTTTCACCCACCTATATATAACAGTTTTCATCCTCTTCATGTCGATGCTTTTCTTCGATGCAATGTCCTTTAGAATTTTCGCTAGACGATCCTTAATCAAAGAAATCTTTTCAGTCGGAACGTTATCAAACTCGAGATAAAAGAGTGCTTCAGAATTTTCGGAAAGGTTGTATCCAACATTGTTGGCAAAAGGATCGTCAACTTCGACAAACTCTTGTTGGAGAGGACTCACGCTAGTATCGGTTAGGTACTTTAGCAATAACGTACAACCTTTGAGTTCGTAAAATTCGCTAACAGCAGAAGGACCTCGCCAGGCGGCAATCACGATCCCATTATCTTCATCATCGCATGGATAATATACATTTAAATCGACGCTTTCTGTCAATGGAGGCACTGGATCTTGCCAAGGTCTTTTAAATGGACCTCTTGGACCCTAAGTACAAAATTTTATATGACTTCAAGATCTTAAAATTTAGACATTTAATCGAGGGACTGATCACTCTTGGGATCTGGTGTACAAGCCTTTGTCAATTCTTTGAAATCTTTGCAAAATCTTTTAAAATATTTTGAAATCTGAAATTTTTGGAAATCTTCCTGAAGTCTCTGAGATTTTTGTGAAATCATTAAAATCTTCGCGAAATCAGTGAAACCATTGTGAAACCTTTGTAAAAAAATTTTGAAATCTTTGTGAAATCTGCTGAAATATTTTGAAATATTTAATTTTCGTATTTTTTTTAAGTATTTGTAAAAAAAATGGAAAGCTTTGTAAAAGTAGTGAAATCTTTGTGAAATCATAGAAATGTTCTGAAATACTTAGAAATATTTCATTTTTGTAAAAGGTTTGAAGTATTTGTAAAAACATTGAAATCCTTGAAACCTTTTGAAATCCTTCAAATCTTCTGAAATATCTTAAAATCTTTTGGAATTTAATAGAATTTAGTTAAAATAAATAATATAATATTAATAACCTTGGACAGGATCTTTCCTTCGATCGGCTGAAGGGCTTTAAAAACATCAGCATGTTTCACCTGACCAGTTATTATGATTGTCAAGTTTTCTGGCCTGTAAAATTCCTTATGGTATTCCTTAACTTTTTCGTTAGAAGTGCTTTCTCGTAAGTTGGGCAAGTCGCCTGTCAATATGAATATATTATTAAATTAAGTTTGCCCTGGATTTTAAAATAGAAGGTCATTTTATTTTTTAAGTACCTCCAGTAATTGATTTATATCCACATTTTCCTGGATAAGAAGCCCTTAAGAGTTCCGTGTATGTTAAACGCTCGCCGGTATTTATACTTCCTTGCATTTCTGAATAGACTATACCTCCATCTTCACCTTCACCTGTGATGTGGTGTACTTCCGTGATATATGCTGAGTCCTAGACGAAAATTATTTATTTAGTAGAAATTTTTAAACCTTAATTGCTAGGTTTAGTTCTTAATTAAAAGCATTAAAGAGATCTTCTGGAAGTAACTGAGGCACTGAGATTTTGTATAATAATTGAGAATGACAATTAGGTAAGGCCTTACACTTTGTTTTTCCTCGCTCATGCTCAGAAGTGATGAATTTAACTTATGTTTTCTGTCACGTGTGATGTTTGTTTTTTTATGATAAAAGATCATTTTCAAACCTTTTGATGTTTTTTTATATATATTTAAGGCATGAAAAAATATCTTTTAAAATATGTGATAATGACAACTAGGCAAAGCTCATTTCGTTTTTCCTCCACCCTACCTTATTTTTTTTAATGTTTGAAAATCACAGACTTCAATCAGACTGAAGTCATAAATATTAATTGAAACTACATTGTCGACCAAGAGTATTATAATATTATATATATATATATATATAGGAACGTTATTGTACTTCTCTGACAGAGCGCATAAGGTTTCTTCGAAAAGTTGTAGAATTACTTCTGTATCTATCATCGGGTTGAAATAGCAAATTTCTGCAATGAAATTGATTTTATTTTCGCTATAAACTCGAACCAAAATCCAGTACTCTGATTTATTTATGAGCTCACTATTATAATAAAGTGTATTTATGAAAAGGCCTATGCCGCCGCTGGCTTTACCTTTTGATTTTTTTTTAAAGCGTTAGAGAAGAAATAATTATATTTATTATCGGCGTACAAGTTTTTGGGCATTTGAGTGAGCCGGGTTTCGACGATTTCTATAATATTGAACTTATCATAATTAATACAGGGGTTGAAAAATCTTACATAACCATGATGGTTCCAGAAGAAGAAGTTTGTAGTATTGTTGACTCGTCCTGAGGTATTTCGCTCATTTACCATTTATATTTTTCTTCTTCGTTTTCCAAGTGGTTCGGCCCTATTCACAGGTAATTTGGCTTTCTGGATTATAGACTCCAATGCTGACAGATACTGGGACTCGAATTTTTTGCCATCTACATATATTATGTTATAACCTAAGGAAGCTTTTAGGTCCCAATTAATAGCCTCCTTAAGGTATGGAAGCAGAGTCTTCCTTTGAGTTTCGAATTTTTTTACTATAGTCCTCCGCAATGCTGATCCCAGTGCCGCGCAATTTTTTCAGCTGCGATAAGATAATTTTCTCATCCTTAATGGAATGTAGCTGAGCTAGGAGGGGACGGGGTTTGTGCCGGATTATTCCTCCAATCCCTCTAACAGATTCGACCTGGTCTGAGTGTATTTCAAAATTGAGATGTTGCTTGAAAAGACCACATATTGACTGCACCAGGTCAACGTCGTCTGCCTCTCGGTTTTTCTTGCTCGACTTTATGCTCTTGATTTTCTAGTGTAAGATCGTCAATTTTGCTGTCAATAGCTACAAGTGTAAACTCCAGATTTTCCATTTTTTTAATTAGAAGTTTAAATTTATCCTCAGAGATTTCGAGAGACATTGTATTGAGTAACTGACGTGACACTGAGATGGCAACACTAACACACTGTACACCTGACACAACGGCCTTGATAAAATTGTCAGTTTGAACTACAACAGCTTTTTTCTTAAAATTGATTGCGGTAATGGTTATAAAACTCACAAACCTCTAGAATCGAGAACATTAGTGACAATTAGTTACTTTAAAATCACTTTATGAATTACACTGCCCGAACTCAGCCCGTAAACAACCAAAATTTTGACGAGCGATCAAACACGCGACCGACTGCCATACTTGCTTAGCAGCGCCTTCCTTCACTTTTTAGTTAAAAACATCATTTTCAATTTTGAATATAATTTTCAATTAGTAGAAACCAACTCTTAATAAAATACACACATATAAACCAAAATGTTGAATTTTCAACTAAAAGACAAACTTACAAACAAAAATGTAACGTTTAATGATGATCAATTAACTTATGATTAATTTATTTTTCATTAATTTTTGATGAGTTATAACTCCGTTAATACGAATAAAAAAATCTGACTGCTGCGCGGGTAAATTCTCATCTCGCGCGGTTGGCTTCGCTCGCAAGTTTAAACGCGCCCAGGGAGCGCAATGTCAGATCTCGCGCTTGATAATATATTTATCTCGCGCTCAGCCTTTGTACCTCCCCAACATTTGGGTATAGACCTTTTGAAATTAAAGGCCAAACCATCAAAAACTGTAATTTGATGATTGTCGGCTTTAAAAAACACATTCTCATAAAGTATCTCATGCTTCGCGCTCGATTTAAATTTGTCCCAAATGTGCACTTTTCTGTAATATGCTTAGCTATATTACATTATTATCCATACACGTTTTTGTTATTATTAGTTTAATATTTGTTACTTGATATAATGTTATTCTTTACGATTAAAATAAAAGCTGCGCGTATTAAAATTTAATTTAAAAGCCTCAACAATTAAACTATTTCAGAATTTTGCATATCAAACTGTCATTTTGTATCGCGATTTTTGAGATTCAGTCCTGCCAATAAAATATGTAAAATTATTATTTGGGAAATTAATGATAAAATATTTGCCTGCAAGGAAACGACTTTGTGTTGAAGAGAATTTCATGAGATTTTAACATAACATATACTAATAAAGTGTCACATTGACATGACAGAAATTGCTGCGAGATCATTATAGTTAATAGTTAAAGATCTAAAGTGGAGACAATTATAAGCCTTTTGTGGTAATTATATTCAAACGTATTCTTCTTCACACATATAAATATAGCTTACGTACATTTTGCATTAGGTATGCTCATTTTATATGTGTAAATTTCTAAAATTAAGTGATTGGGGTGCACAATTTATAGTAAATTTTAGACAAATTAAAGTTACTTCTTTGAGTAAAGTAACTGCAACGAGTTGATATTGTTGCTGTGTAACGTATCTGAACGAGTTACTTTAACAACAAAGTTACTTACCCTGTACAACTGGTTGGCTTTGGTAGCTCGAAGAAGATGCGCCTGAAGAAAATTGCCACCTCTTCTTAAGAGGAAGTGCAGGAGGTGAGTTGCCTTGCGAACTCAATTCTGTGAGAACAAATAGAAATGGATGCATTTTTAATTTTAAATAATCAAACTGAGAAAAATTTGCTACAGAATTGCTGCCGGGATCGATTCGGCAATATTTTTATACTTAATTTAGGCTGATCTGTGTGGATTCTGCTATCTGATCGATCACAAATAAAGTACAATGAATGCGGAAAAATGCGACAATTCGCAGCCCAATGCTACCTTGAGCCCCAAAATTTTCACAACACCCAAAACCACAAACCACCTCCTCGAACTCAAATCAGAACAAGGAGGGGATAAGAAGAGGAAAATTAATTAGAGATACAGGAAATGACGCAAAAGGTGATTCTAGAACAGATAGACTACGAAGGAATGGCCGAATATCAGCAATATCTGGACAATTGCAATCCATACAAGGAAGAAGAGCACATGGAAAAAATACAGATTACTAGAAGATTCCGGATCCTCACCCAATCTGATAAAAGAATCAGCCTTACCATCAAATCAACCGACTCATCAATTTATGATTGACTTTGTGATGGGTACTGACAAACATAAATCGAACAGTACAACATATCTGAATTATTTCGGAAGAAACCACCTCTTTCATATTATTGATGATAAATTTCCGCTACCAGAATAAGGTATAATTGGTTCACCATTCTTCAAATTACTTTCTCGTAAATTCTCGTATATTCAGTGACTTATCGGCAAGTTCCTTTATTACCTTCTCCAATTTTATGTTACCAAGAATTTTCGAACTCTAGACGAAACTCGCTCTCTTTTTGTAGCGTTCGCTGAGATACATAACAAAATAGCAGATGCGTATTTTTTGTTACATGCTAATTTTTCTATGCGAGGGATGAAAACCACCCTTAAACTTTGCACCCAAAAACAATTTTTCTTTAATATCTCAAAAGCGAATCTGAATTTTTTTACCAAACAAACGTCAGATTATTTCTTATTTTTTACAAGGGTGAATGAGATTTTTTCACATTTTTATAATACAGAAACTTTCAAATTAACTGAATTTCACTGTATATTGTACTGTTATTAGGAAAATTAAAAATTAAAGCTGCCATGTTTCGGGGTTTTTGAAAAAAATTATTTCAAGGGGTGATTTACCCCTACATTTAATTAATTGCTTTTGGGAAATGAATCACAATATATGCATAACATGACAATTTTTTTCTATGAGACAATTAACTGGAATTAATAAGTGCACAGTATTTAAAACAGCCCCATTTTTTCCGGTTTCATCCCTAAAATTTATATTTTTGTTTGAATATAACAAAATGCTATTTATTCAACAGGTCCAAAAAAATTTGTTTCAAAGTTTTTTAATGGGGAAATATAAAAATAATATATTGTGCTTCATATTCATACAGTTATAGTTTCAAACTTCAAGATTAGATAGAAATTTAAAAAACATAGTTTTAAGGAGATTTTGAAAATAACTATTTTTATTGATGAACTTTGAGGGTGCTTTGCATTCCTTAAACAGATGAATCCAAACACGGTTAGTAAATGCAGGAGCGTCTTTGTGTAAGGATTAAGTTAACGTTTGTTCAATAGAAAAAATTTTCATCGTTCTTGATAAATTAAAGAAAAACTGTTTCTTGGGGGTTAAGTGTAAAGGCGGGTTGCACCCCTTAAATTGCCCAATTCGAACACAGCCGTTACCATGCAAATTCTTTTCAGTATGATGTAAGATTCTGAAACTTTGTTGAATAAATAATATTTCGTTATGTTCAAACAAAACGGATGTTTGGGGGATGAGACTTATATAAGTAAATGAGAAAAAACTGCTTTTTTCAGTATCTAATAATGATAAACTTAATAGGGGTAGCTAAGCCTCCTAAAAATAAGAGTGCTTATGTTATTTCACTATGAATGCAGAACATGTAGCAAAAACCCGGAAACATTTTAACTTTTATTTTTATTGACTTTGTTTTTGAGATATCAAAGAAAAACTGTTTTTCGGGGTAAACTTTAAGAGTGGTTTTCACAACTTGAATCGACGAATGAGCACATAACAAAAAATACGTGTTTACTATTTTTTATGTACTACAAGATGTTACAGAATGAAAAAAATCGGTGAGGTATACCCCCGGTACTTTCCTTGTAAGTCAGTCCTATTGTCGCGAATTGTGAATTTTAAAACGTGGTTGCAACTTTTCTCTATCCTCGAGGAACTGACACCGAGCCAAACTGAGGATTATCCAGTGGAGCATGAATCCAATTTGATTCTTAATGTCTAACAAATCCGCCTAGTATGTTCAACCATACTGAATTCGTGTCAAACCTCTGGTATTTTATTAACCTTTCCCTCGAAAGTGCCAACCCAATTTTAGTTTGCTCTGAAAGTCAAGGTCATTGTCTATGCCCTAAAACAAATTGGTAGTACAGCAAGATTCTTGTTAACAGTTACCAATGAGTTTACTAATCAAAGTTGGCTGTGCATCTAGTCATATTTTGTGAAATTTTAGTTGTCCCTGACAGTCAAATTGATTCATTCATATTGTTAGTGGCGCAAGATTATTGTCACTAGTTACCTATAGGCTTACCAATCCATACTTGGTATAAGTCTAGCTAAATTTTGTAAAGTTTTAGTCGACCCTGTACACATATTGCTCTTTTTCTTGTTGCACTTCAAAACTGAACCACAAATATATTAGTTACCCCCTGAAATTGTCGCAAAACCTGTTAGTTGATTCACCATTTATTTCCCGAGTACTAATACTTTCGAAAATTATTCTTTCCCCTACTGCGTGAACCCCTGGATAGAAAGTTTCATGACCGCCTTACTAAAGAATGTAATTTTTACATCAAATTCAAAATCGGCAATCTTGAAACAACTAGATACGAAATTTGAACCAAAAGTTTTAATCATCAACCGCGATAATGTATCCTCAACATTCAATTTTGCAATTTTGACATCAGATTCTTAAAGGGAAACTGCAAAAAACACTAAATACATATTTGCATGAATTGAAAAAAATTATTATTTCAACCTCCTTATTCGATCAGCGATATTGGATGTTATAATTTTAACTCCTTAATTATAATCAGGATTTTTAAAAACCTGTCCGTACAGTGCATAGCTAAATTTACACAAAAATGTCTAATTGTCAACAGCCATATGGGTTGTTGTATTTTTTACTTTAGATGCATAATCAGAAACTTGTAAAGCCCTAAATATGAAGTTGCATGAAATTTTAACAAGAATGTCGGCTCGACCTGGTCGAGGATCCTTTGTTTTTTACCTCCTTCGATCCTCCACGATAGATTAGGCAGTGTATTTCGAAACGCCGGGGGCACGGGTTACTGTTGATCAGTTTGATCAAACTGGAACAACCCTAGTACTCAAGATTTAAAAAGCTTTTATTTTGCATCAAGTAAAGAGTGGTTAGTCGCCAAACGGAAGGATTACAACGCTGTTAGGAAACACTGAAAGCATATGGGTCTTTTCTTGCACAAAATATAAAAGAATTAACATTGAAACATGAAGTTATATACAAATATTTGTTATGTGGTAACAAATTTGATAAGAAAACGATTAGATTTCACTAAAACGAATGCTTTTTATATTTAACAACTGAGAAATTTTATTTCAAACAACTTGAAGAAGGTTAATGACATCGTAAAACAAAAGTCACAAGCCTCAGAAAGTGGATGTAAGTATAAAAATTAGTAGCATGGTCAGTCTAATTAAACTTACCAACAAAATCCAGATGAACCGAAAATGTCAGAATTAGAATGCAGCTGGCGATCTTCATTTTTTTCTCTTGGTATTGAATAGATTTCCTGAATTTCGACTGAGAATGTTTAAATATTTGTACTGCTATGTATGCTAACCTTTATCAGATTACTATGACTCTATTCGCGCCGTCGAAATTTTGCCACGGAACTTCCACCTTTTGTAAATAGACTATAAAAAAATTATCAGTCATTACGTTGGCGTCAGTAAACATTTCGGTGATTATTATCATATATTTGTTGAAAGTTTCATAATTGCGTGTACTCTTATTTCTAAAGCATAAAATTATCAAGTTAACCGCTTTTTTCAATAAAGTAAATTTCCACGCACAAACAATTCAAAAACAAGAAACTTTGACAATAAATTGAGATAAACTAAGATTTCATAAGATTACTTTCGATTGTATGAGATAATTCTCGATTACATAAAATTAAATATATTTGAATTTTTAACGAATTCGTTGAATTTCGGAATAAAGAAGATACATTGTAACAGATTTAATGCTTTCACGATGATTCATTAGGATAAATTAGAATTTAGAATTTAAAGCTTTTTCGAGTTTCAATCTTGTGCAGAATTACGAATTCGTTTTGCACACGAGTGAACCCCGAAAAAGCTTTAAATTTCAATTTATTATAAGATACATTATTTTTACTACAGTAAAAAAAAAACTTTTTACAATATGTGTAGATATTTTTAAACCAACGAGATAAATTTGTAATACAATTGATGCATCTGAATGTTTAAATAAAGACAAATTTTTCACTAAAAAGGGAATAGTTAGATTTTCAGATTGAAAAATTAGTCTTAAAGAAAAAGACATTTTCAATAATATAATTGTGAGCTGTTTCGGTTAGCAATGTAAATTACTCCAAAATTATCTGGATTATTTTTTATTACAAAGCTAATTACTTGGATTGCCTGAACTACTTGGACTTAACTGGATTTTAAATGGAATAACCTATATCATAAGTAAATTACTTGAGATTACAAGTGGATTGCTTGGATTACGTAAATTAGTCCCAATCATCTGGATCACTCCGTATTAGAAAATATTTCTTGAATTATCTGAATGTTAATATATACACTTATAAATAAACACAGTTGCGTTAACAACCAGATAGTTGAACTTTCAAGCGAAAAAATTTGTTTACAAAAATAGTTGAACTTTCAACCAAATCGCGCAATTTTTAACTACAAGAATAAATAAAAAAGGCATTTTTTAAAACGTAGTTTAACTCTAAGTCAAGTAAATGGTTTTTCAAATTAGAAGACGAATTTTCAACAAAATACATGAACTTTTAGTCAACAAGTTGAAGTACTACGTCTAATTAGCATATGTAAAGCGCCGCATCTCTGAGGAGCTCAGTTCTATACCTGCACTCATAAACGCAAATAAAGCGCTCAAAGTCAGAGATTGACTTCGAGCTAACACAAAAAGCTCATTAAGCATTTTTACGCATAACATTTTGACGATCCTTCCAGGACTGATGTTTCGATTTCTGTGTCCACGGTTACAAGAGAGAAATCCTATAAAAGCAATTCTTGTGACGAACCTTGGCAAGGATTTCTACGGAATTCATTTAAGACGAGAAGGGAAAGAAGTTTACGAAATTCACATGAATTCCGGATCTACCTACGGGTGACCAGACAACCTGAAAAGTAGAAAAACTAAGGTTAAAAATAGTTGGTGAATTGAGTAGCCACCATACAACGTAAAACCCCGTTTTCCGAAATTCAAAAATTGAACGAGGCCCGCGATCAGGCGGAAGAGGCATCTGCGTAGCAACGCTTGGAAGACCGACGACCAGTCATCAGCCATCGCCCAGATCCAGTTTAACAACGAGGAACTTCACGGACTCCCAGCTGCTTACCAGAGAGGATCAAGCCATCCAGCGAATTCAGAAAAAGTACGCATTTAAATTAAAAAACAAAAAATTAATCGACTTGAATTGCAAAGAGAATAAGCCCTCCTTGTTGTCTGAAGAAGGAGACTAACGTGAAATCAAAGTTAATTTCACGTTGAGCGAGGAAAGGTTTTGCAATTTCGGTAAGGTATGCTCCTCGTGCTCCAGAGCACTGCCTTTCCTCGACAATAATAGAAAATATTACTTTGCAATCAGGGAAATTGTAATAGATGATACATTTGCATTCCACTGTATTAAAAGACTATACGTCCAAAGCAAACAATAATCTAGCGTATCAGATAACAGGAGCGAGACCGATATTTTACGCTAGCATACGGAAAGTATCGAGATAACAACGGTGTAACTTACGCGACTGACGATACTGGCGAAACTTCTGATTCATCACGCGACCTGATCCCTTTATTCCTTACGGCAATGACCTCCCCCAACAACACTCAAACCACATCGAGAGCAAAATTTCCAACGCACGCAGCACCGGATACTTTATTAAATCTGGATCCCATCGAACAATTGCGATTGGAAATGCAAGCATTTAGACTCGATAATTCCAAAATGAAGAAAGAACTCGCCACACTTAACGATGAAAATCACAACAGGAGACGGGAAATTAAAAAAGTTGCAAAGAATACAGCACTTATAGACGACGATTCGGATCCTGACGCTCAAAAACCTGAAGCCCCTAGACGAGAAATCAGACGATCAATCTTTCAGCAAATTGAACTTACAAATCCACCACTTCCAAGAAGTATGTTAACGGAACGACCCAATGAGCTGCCCACTACAATGGAACTAACGATGCCGGTATCCACGAATGGATAAGAAGCGAAAAAAGAGCTCGTTCACGCTGTGACAATGAAAACTTACCTCTCGATTTTCTAATAGCTGAAAAAATAAGAGACAACGCAAAACAAGCTATACGACACATCTTAATAAGTAGTTACGAAGAATTATACTCAGCTTTAGAAAGTAACCTCGGAATACAAAACTCAATTGAATTGTGCAGAGCTAAATTGGACGCAATTAGATAGGAAGGAAACACGGTTCAAACCTTTAGCCTTCTTCTTAGAGACGTCTATAAAGACCTTGTGTACGCGGTACAAGCAGAATACCCTTCCAGAACGATAAGGAAGATGGCCCTAGAGATAGAAGAGAACAGCGCGATCAAAAGATTCATTTAATTTAAGAGACGATATTTTGTCACAGGCTAGACCAATGAAACCTACCACACTAACAAAAGCCCTGCAAGAAGCACTGGAAACAGAAGCTTGGCAACGAGAAAAAAGTAAAGATAGAATACTTATACAAAGCCAAGTGCCTAGACAACCTACTAATTTCCAATCCCGACCAATAACAACTAGACCTTCAGCAAGTACCATACCCCAACAGGCAAGAGTATCAAACTCGAATTTCCCACTAGGCGAAAGATTAAAGATGTTGTTCCACAAGTACAGGAAACCTGGTCATTTTGCATCCCAATGTTTTTGAAAATGCCAACATTTTCAACTGGGACAGTTCAAACAAAGACCACAGGGAGTAAAAACCATTCAGGAACATCAGGAACCCCAAGAGAAATGTTTAAAAAGGGAGGAGATGACTTCGAACGAAAGTCAGAAGCACATTTATTACGAGGACCAAGCAGAATATCTAAATTATCCGGAAAATTACAATCCATACATGGAAGAAGAAGCGACGGATCAATATACAAATTATTAGTAGATAGCGGAGCAGCAATCAATATAATTAAGAGAAACTTTTTACAGCCCGACTAAGAAACCTTTAAGTTCCATAAAAAATTCGCAATGCGATACGATCACCACGAAACAACGGAAGCCACTTATCTGCAGTATTTTGAAAAAAAAAAAACTATTCCACATAGTAGAAGAAAACTTCTTCCACAAATTCCCCAGATATTCTATCATAAAAACTGATTTGATAATCGACAAATGGAAACTACCATTACATTCCGAGAGAGACTACCTACCAGGAAACTCAACAAAAATCTGTAAAATCAACGTATCCCACGAAGAAAATTAAGTAGTTAGGGTAGAAGGTCAGAAAGAAATTCCTGATGGACTATACACGATACACAATAATAAAGTAGAAATACCATAATATAAGCATTCCCAGAAACCCATCAAAATACCAGACGAAACTAAATTCAACAGACTTACGTCTGTAGGATTACGACACATAGATTTTGCCCAGAAAGTGGGTGATTACCCTTTAAACTACATCAAAAGACTGGAAAAACTTCAACATTGCTTGAACCCGAAACATATTGTACCAAAACTTAGGGAACGGTTTAAAGAAATCGTGACTCAATACCTTAGAATGGTTATAGATTATCGTCAGAGTAATAAAGACAACGACCAAGATGCATACCTTCCCTCGATAATAGACGATATCCTTGACCAGTTAGGAAATGCAAAGTTTGCTGAGCCTTCGACCTTACTGCAGGATTGCACCAAATCCCCATGAAGGCAAAGTGCAAAAAATATACAGCATTATCTACTATACAAGGGAATTTTGAATATAATAGGATGCCATTTGGTCTAAAAAACGCACCCGCTACCTTCCAACGTATGATTGATAATGCGTTCAGAGGACTAAATGGGACTTACGTCCAGAACTAGAATACCTAGGCCACCTGATCACCGCAGAAGGAATTAAGCCAAACCCCATTGAGATCAAGGCAATCCAGGAATTCTAGCAGCTGAAAACACCTGAGGACGTGCAATCATTCCTAGGATTAGCTGGATATTATAAGAAGTTTATCAAGAACTTTTCATCTATAGCTAGACCACTCACCAGGCTACCTTAAAAAAACAAAAAATTTTAATTGGACTCCAAAATGTGAACAAGTTTTAAAAAAATTAAAAAACGCATAATTAAAATCACCAGTATTAAGATTCCCCGATTAAAAAAAATACTCACTCTAACAACCGACGCATCGAATCAAGGATTAGGCGCAGTGCTATCCCAGGCTGGACATCTTTGCTTCTTTATTAAAAGAACCCTTAATAAAGCCGAAGAAAATAACAGCACATCAGACAAAGAACTCTTAGCTATATTATGGGGAATGTAAAGTTTACGTCAATACTTGCTAGGAAACAAGATCAAAATCCAAACTGATCATAAAGCACTCATTTGGTTACACAATGCGAAAAACCCTAGCTCGCGACTCTTACGATGGAGATTACGGCCACTATCATCAAGGACGAAATACTACAAGAAAAAATTAAAATCCCAGTCAGAAGAATATGCAAATCAGTAAAAAGTACCGACGATCCCAATAATTCATCTGGATCCAAAACACCTCAACAAAATGAACTCTACAACGATTTTATGACATGGCGATTGAACCCAATGCAAGAAAAATTAAAGACAAAACCCAACGCCGTCAAAAAACTCTGGAAAGCAATAAACAAAGAATACATCCGAATCATAATGAAGAGGATTGGTTACGGAAACCAGGCTGGTTTATCGATGAAACTATGAGCAAAAAACTAAAATTGATAAGATTTGTATTCGGTGACCCACTATTTACAACAATAGAAAAGGAACTGATACAGGAAATGATGGAATACCTATCTAACTTGGATCCCCAGTTAGGATTTCACCTATACGATAACAATACCCGAGAATTAACGAAAAACTAATATCATTAAAGAAGCGCATGCGGAAGATCTTGGGGAAAAGAATACCATTGAAAAAGTGAAGAAAATAGGACAATGCATAGGTATGGATGAAGACATTAAAAAGTACGTCAAAACATGCCCCATCTGTCAACTGCAAAAAACCACTAGAATCAAGAACCAAGCTGAGGGAATTATGCCAGACATTCCTCTGAAATCCAATGGAAGAATAGCCCTAGATATATACGGCCCATTACACCAAACAGTAAAAGGTAACAAATATATTCTGAGCCCACAAGATAGATATGTGTTAATCCCGATGGCTAATGAGACAACTAGTTCAATAATAGAGGGGCTACTCGATCACTACATCTACATATTCGGAGTACCTAAAACAATCCTAACAGACCATGGACAAAACTGTCTATCAGAAATGATGCAAAGTTTGAAGAAGCATTACAAATCACTCATGTAAAAACAGCAGCTTTTCACCCGCAGTTAACGGAAACATCGAAAGAATGCACTCCACAATAGGGAGCCTAATCAAAACAAGCATCTCAGAAAGAAACTGTGAATGGGATGACAATTTGAAATTTATTAACTTTGCAATCAACACAATAAAGAACCAATCAACAGGATTTTCACGCTTTGAACTTATGTTTCGAAGAGAAGCTAACATACCAACATCGGTGGCGTGTTCACCAACCCTGACGTATCGGGAACTAGTGAGAAAGTGGAAAAAGTAATACGGAAAAAACCTACGAAGGGCTAGATCAACAATATCAATAGCAACAGAAAAAAACGAAGAAAATACTCGACGAAAATATAATACCAGTGCTAACTATACCCTCGAGAAAATTCAAGGAAACATCTACATGGAGGAAATCTCTAAAGTACACTTGTTTGATCAAAAGTGGAGAATGGTTATAGCTATCAATATAAAATCCACCGAAAACCAGATTAAAGCCATCGACACCACCATTACTATGTCAGAACTGGCCTGTAACAAGAAATGCACACCTTGTTCTAAAGTTCAATTGGTTAGGAGCCGCTACAATAGACTAGCTAGCAAAACAGTATCGTACGTAAATTATTAGGCAAACAACGTCAAAAAACAGGATTAGCGAATTTTTCTAAAATAATATATTCAAAACTCTGTTCGGAAAATTGAGGTAATTCGCCATGAAACAAATTAACACCGAATTCGACACAATTTGTAGAGATAACAAACACATAGCTAGCATCCTGTCAAATAACACAAAAATATTCAAATTAATCTTAGCCCTCTCCTCAACGGACTATAAATGGATAGCTGTCCAGGAGAATGCCGAAAGACCGTTTGTAAGAAACAACTTCATAAACGACGAAAAACATGGGATAGTACACCCCCAAATTTTAACACCAAAAATGCTGAAAGAAACCATTAGAGAATTCGAGAAAACTCAACGTATGCGATACCATTTTGACAATGAAGAAGAGAATTACCAGCACATTATACACATCAGTACCCTCTCCATAGCAGTAATCCAAGGCCTATTTACGTCCATACTGGAAATACTGGTAATTGAGAAAGAAGAAGGTTCCTTGCAAAGAATAGTCCCTATCCTGATACATGTAAATAAATTCCACATATCAATGATCGCCGACTATGACATGATCATTAAATACTGAGACTCTTACGTACTAACTGACAGACAGACCATTGACAAATGTGAACACATCGATGTATATAAAATATTTAGAAGAAACCAACCTAATGTCATAGATAGCGGATCTTGCGAAGCCAGTTTACTTACAGGATACTCGGAAAACAAATGTAGTCAGTCACCTTCCTTGCTACACAAGGAAACTTTTATACTTATAATAAATGTTTATATTATAGTACCCTCCAAGCCATCAGACTTAGACATAAGTTGCGAAGATTTAGTCAAAACAGAAAAAATTGTCGAACCCCAAAAACTTAGAGGATTTGGATGCAAAGTGTACAACAGCTACGATATCCTAGAATTAGAGAAATCATATGAAACTCATATGACGCAATGGCTAAATGTAATATACGAAATAAATTTGGAACAAAAAGACATTGACAGGTCAGAACAAAAATTAGAAGAACTTCCAAAAAAATATCACACTAAGAACTTAAGCAAGCCAGAATTAGGCTAGACGACACCAAAAATATCTTACCTACTACTGCCACCCACAGAAGGCTCAGTACTTGGAAATAAACTAATTTCGAATGGTTAAAATATTTAGTTTATGCCGCTTTAGGACTAGGAACTCTGTGTACTCTAGGTAAATTAGGTATCATCGATTGCATAAAAGGATTCTTTCCGAAAACAATCAAATTATTCAGCAATAGAAATAAAGTAGTCCACCAATCCCATATTGTAACGTACCGAACCCAACCAACTCCCGAATCATTGTGAAACTACGAAACAGGTAGGATAGTTAAGAAAACCAGGCCTTTAAAGATAACGAACAGAACTTAGAGACTAAGTTCAATCTAAAAAGGGGGTTATTACGAGCTGACAATTTCCCCTACTCTACGTCTAATTAGCATATAAGAAGCGCCTCCTCTTTGAGGAGCTCAGTTCTATACCTGTACTCATAAACGCAAATAAAGCGCTCGAAGTCAGAGATTGACTTCGAGCTAACACAAAAAGTTCATTAAGCATTTTCACGCATAACACTTATGCCAAATAAAAAAATCTTCACAGCGAATAAATTACATTTCAATTAAAATTTGGAACCTTGAACCATCGAAGACTGATAACTCACCCGTTTCGAAACATAAACCAAGAGCGCGTAAATACGGCTGTGAAATTTACTATATTAATTGGGTTTTAAAAAACCAGTGTGTGGCAGCAAGTGAGACGGCTGAAGAGAAACTTTGATGGATTAACTTTGAAATTTTTCGTCAAGAATCATCATGACTTTGGAGAAGATCGCATAGTAAGAGAGGGGGGCAGAGGGGGGGAGACAGCATAGGCATGCTTAGCGCGGCTGTAGTGGTGATATCGAAGAGAAGTCTTTAGACCAATTGCGAATCACCGCACAAAAGGGAGACTTGAATAGAGAGAGAAGGTATACACAGTGCTTAAGAGAGAAAGAAAGAGAGAGAGAGATTTCTCTATCCCGTCTCTGACGAAGCTCCGTCACTTACCACCACTGTCTCTGTACGTTCTCACCCGTGTCAGTGGCTGGCCAATTAAAAAGACGCCCGCAGAGCGGGAAGCCCTCGTTGGTTTGAATTGAGTATTTTAGCATGACGTCATGGTCATATCAACTTATATCGTTGGTTGCAATTTACTGGGCAGGAAAAAGTAAACGCAAATTGAACGAATGTCTCAATGATAATAAATATATTGAGATAAGTTTAAAATGCAACGCTACCATTACTAAAAATTAATATAATTTTTAGTAAATTCATATCTTTTCATTGAAATTACCCAAATGCACTAAGAAATAAATTAAGAATATTAGTGAACATAAGAACGATCCCCGGTAAAAGAATTTGATAATGTTACAATTTTTTATAACTGTAGTTATCCTATAAATTGACCCTCATGAGGAAGTCTAAATTGGCTTCGAAACATCTTGGGTCCACAGTAGTACACGTTTGCAAAAATTAAAAATATGTTCCTTCGTTTAAAATATTTGGTGACCCTAGAAAGAGCCGATACTGTTTCTGAAAAGAACCGATTAAAATCCTCGGTAAAAGCAATAATTGAATGTGAATTATTGAAAATTCATTTTTGGCTTTGGATACGTGCGAAGTTTACTGCAAACGATAGTACAAAGATACCGATTTAACGTACTAAAGGCGAGACATTTTTCCCGAATCGTCATCATTATTCCGACCTTAAACAGTTTCGTGTTTCTTCTTCGTATTAGAATTCTGAAACTGATAGGGCTCATTAATACTGTTAAGCTTGTTATTAATCTGCGTTTGCATCTGGAGCAGGATTCGAATAGCTAGATAAATCGGAGTGTGCGAATGATAAAAAGAATGAGACAAATCCGGTTGGAAAGATTCACATGCGTTCGTTGTCCGAGTTGAAGCAGCGGTTTTCTCGGCCCAGATTTTAGGTGGATAAAAAGCTTCATCGTATAAATAAGTCGCTATTAGGTATTCAGCGAATTTAATGACGCTATCGTCAAGGGGCATTACTGGCAACAAATCCAATCCGAAACAATGTTTGACTTTCGTGTGATCGAGAAAGAGAGTTCCGAAACAAATACCTAACCACTAACCAACTTCCGAGTCTCTATTTTTATAATCAGCAGAAAGCCCTCGTTCTTGTACCTTTCGATACCAAGCCTGAGATTAGCGAAACATGCAACTGATAATTCTTATACCGTGCCAAATTGTTTGACGGCATTGTGAATGCCTTTCTCAAAATCTAAAATAATTTCTTTTGGCGTAAAATACGATCTTCTATTTGAACATGATTGTGCACTGAATTCCTTTTGAGAATAAGTCGCCGCGATTCACTAGACGTATGTAAATGGGCTTTGTATTTTTCACGTGCACACATTCATCGAGAATTCCTGGAACACAAAAATTTATCAAAAGTGAATCTACAATTGCTTACAATTAAAATTGTTTTGCCCCTTGTTGACATCGATTGGGAAATCATCAGTTACAGAGGACATCTTTCTCGTTTAAATTTCGAATTTTCAAAACTTCAAACTGCTTTTCTCGCAAGAAGCAAAATGAAACTGACAAGAGTTTGCCGATTTCAAGCTTATTTAAGAGAAAATTTAAGCAGGTTATAGAATTTTTCTTATTGAAAAAGCTATTATCGTTAATTGTCTCATTTAGAAAGCTATTAAAGTTAATTGACGCAGATATCAATTTTGTTTATAAAGCTTTGCGAAAGTCTCAAATCCATAGGAAACTTATGGGTAGTAAACCTTACATTTCGACTGCTCCTGTTCGAAAAGCAACTAATTTCTATGGCTCTCCATATAAAATCATAAAATCAATTCTGCGTCAACTTGCGATAATTGCCCTTTAAGTAGGAGCAGCCGATTTATTGCTCTATGCCAATTTAAAATCTCCAATGATAGGGCCGATGTGCAACTATTGCAGATGAATTTCGGTGATCCTATATATATATATATGGCCTGATAAACACTACTAATATTCAGCTTACGACATCAAGTAACCTATCGTTGGAATTGTCAAGAAACGTAGATTTGGAATAGAATATTTTCAAATTACTAATTGCAAAATTAAAAAAATTTTGTGTTTCGTATTTCATTCCTCATTCGTACAAAACGGCGATGAAAGGGGCGCTGTTAATGGCTATTTCGAAATCAACAATTATTTCTTCCGGATGTAAATTACAATCATTTTCTTTGCATAATTCGCAAAGCGAAGCAAAACAATCTTCATATGTTTTTTGAGCTTTATCTTTTAGTAAGCAAAACGCTAGGGAAATATAATGTCCATCGAAAAAACGATAGAGAGGGAACAGCTGCGTAAAAAAGGGCTTTTTGATTCGGTTAAAGACTTTAAATTCCGTTTAGTGCCGAAAATAATTAAATTTGATGTTGATCTGTTGCCTGAGTCCAGCTAATGCTGGGCACTGACATAGTACATGCAGGGATGTTTCATCATCTCTGCCGCATATCCTGCATTCTGTCGTGGGGTTATACCCCATTTTGTGCATATGATAGTTCAGGTGGTTGTTTCCAGTTAGGATCTGTACCACTGTCCTTATATCTTTCTTGGGTAAACCCAGTATATCCCTGGCTCTGTCCATCGTATGGGTATAACCTAGGATGTTTTCCGCCTGACGGCAACCCTGGATCTGTTCCCAGTATTCCCGGTGTTTTGTTCGGATCCAGCTTTCAATAGCCAAACCGATACGGCAAGACGCTACTCCCAGTACCGGTTCTGGTCCTATGTATTCACTTGCTGCGCCATGTTTTGCCAACTGGTCCGCCTTTTCGTTGCCTTTGATCCCTGTGTGACCAGGGACCCATATGAGGGCCGCGTTGTTTCTTTCTGCAAGTTGGTTTAATACCTTTTTGCATTCCCAAACCAGTTCTCATGTTATGTCTCGTTTCCCTATTGCAGTTGTTGTCGGAACAGATTGTAATCGTTCTGCCAGCAGCGTTTCCTCCTATTAATGTTTTAGCACAGCGAAGGACGGCCAGGACCTCCGCCTGAAAGACAGTAGCATGTCGACCATGTGGTATTCTTATCCCTTTCCCTCTCAGGCTGTCATAAATTCTTGCTCCTGACCCTTCCTCACCCCTGGAGCCATCTGTATACCAGATATCCCCTTGTAGGAGCGGGTTACCATTTGCTTTCCATAGATCCCTGCTTGGGATGCAAGCGCGGAAAGCTTTGGCAAAGTTAAATCGTTTTGTTATTTTATCTTGCCTCATCTGTAGAATCGGCAATGCACTGATATTACTCGGGAGCCTAGTGTGCCTAGTCCCCCGAGGCCATCTATTTGCTCTTGCCAGGCGGCCCATCGCGTGTGCCGCTCTAGCGGTTATCGCAACATGTAGTGGTTCTTCACAGAGCATGAATCCTATCGTCGTTTTGGGCGGAGTCCTCATTGGTCCAGTCAAACCCCTAAATGCTAGCATTTGTAATTTTCGCAGCCTATCCTGTATTGTTTAAAGTTCCGCCCGTGGCCACCAGACCACGACCGCATGTAGGAGCCTGGGTTTTAGGACAGCAGAGTAGAGCCATGTAAGAATTTTAGGCCCTAGACCACACGTCAACCCGAAGGCTCTCCTGCACATCCAAAAAGTCATGAAAAATTTCCTGCATTGGGCCTCCAGGTGTTTTGCCCAGTTCAGCTCACTATCTAGGAATACTCCCAGATATCTAACTGAATCTGAAAACGTCAGCTCCCCACCGCAAAATACAGGAGCGTCAACTTTTGGAACTTTATAATTCATCGTTAAAATGATTAGGTTGGTCTTTTCCGGATTTACTGAGGGCCCTGAGCTATCGCACCAGAGCTCTACAATGCGCAGCGCCGACCTCATAAGACCCATCAGCGTCTCTAGATGAGCCCCCCTGACTAGGATTACAAAGTCATCCGTATATCCCTGAGTATAATACCCCTCTTTATTTAGCCTTCGAAGAAGGCCGTCCACAACAATGCACCACAGGAGGAGTGACAGGACACCCCCCTGTGGGCATCCCTGTGGAGCTATTCCCCTTACTAGGCCCTCACCCCATCTGGTCTCAAGTCTTCTCCGACGTAGCATGCTTCCTATCCAGCGTACGAGCTGCTCAGGCACGCCACATCTCAGAGCTTCTCTACAGAGGACTTCTGGAGGAGTGTTCCTGAAAGCACCCTCTATATCTAAGAAAGCGCCCACAGCATACTTCTTTTGTTCCAAATGCTGCTCCAATTTTGCCACAACAGCATGAAGCGCAGTTTCTACCAAGCAGCCTGCCTGAAAAGTATGCTGCCCTCTATGCAGCGGGGAGGCCAAGAGCACCTCATCCCTAATGTATTTCTCGACCACCCTATCCAACGTCTTTAGGATAAAAGACGTTGGGCTGATTGGTCGGAAATCTTTTGCAGCAGTGTATCCCTCCCTCCTAGGTTTGGGTATGAAGGCCACTTTGCCATCCTTCCATGCCGATGGCACGTGTTTAAGGGTTATACTTGCCCCAAATAATTTCGTCAGAGGAGGGACGACCAAATCCATGCCTTTTTGTAAAAGCGCTGGATAAATGTCATCCACCCCTGGTGATTTAAAAGTACAGAAGGACCTTACGGCCCATTCCACCTTCTTGTAATCAGCGACCTTACAGGCGAAATTCCAGTCGGCCCTCACTACCTCTTGGCCCCAGCCTTTCTCCTTTTGATCGGTGCGCATTCGTTGAAAACCCGGGAATTGAACTTCCATCAGGTGATTCAGCGTTGCTTCTTCGTCTTCGGCAAACTCACCATTACCCAGCCTTATGAGCCCGAGGCAAGCTTCCGGATTTTTCGTCAGGATCTTGTGCAGCTTCGCTGTTTCCGGAATGTTTTTCGATTCCTCGCAGAAGCCCCTTCAATCTTCCCGCTTATACTTTCTTATATTTTTATTGCATTTAGACTGGGCCGTCTTATATATGTCCCAGTCCGAAGGAAATTTAGTTCTATTTGCCCCATTGCACAACATTCTAGTCTTTTTACGAAGTCTCTCCAGGTGGGTATTCCAACATTCTGCTCCCTTCCTAGACTTAATTGTGCTTTTAAGGTAATTGTTCTCATATGATGTAGTCAGAGCCCTTCGCAGAAAATCCGCGACGTGCTCTAACTCATCAATGGTACCATAGCTTGTGGGAAATTCCACAAGCCTCCCTTTGAGTTTCTCTTTATACAAGTATTTCCGGGGTTTCTGATCTTAGAAACCACCGGTTTTCCTAGGGTTAATCGAAACACGATATATTTGTTGTCCGAGAGAGACTCCTCATCGGAGACTCTCCAGTCCACTAACCTGCTCCTCAGTGCACCCGAACATAGAGTCAAATCGAGAACCTCACTCCTGTTTTCAGTCTGGAATGTGGGAGTATCACCCCGATTCAGAATCTCCAGTTCTGTGCCTGCTATATATTCAATTGAATCTCTCCCCCTGTCGCTGATGTTTGTGCTTCCCCACACCGTGTGGTGATAGTTTGCATCACAGCCTGCACCACTGACAAGCGCCTGGCCAGAACCGCCAAGGCGCCTTTGCTGTGGTGCAGATTAATCTGCATCGTGAGGATTCCCGTCTCAGCCATTAAAAGGCTAATTCAGGCCCCCAGAGATTGGGTAGATAATTTAGAGCCGCCAAGGCTCCAGAAGTTCGCACCGCTCGTGGTGGAGTGTCCTCTGAGAAGCCTTCCACCACTGGCGGTGAATTAGAAGAGGGTCCCAGAACGGGCCACTCATTGTTTTTGTTTTGTTTTTCGAGTTTCATTTCAATGTCCCAAGAGAAGCTAGGGAAATAAGAAACACCCTCTGCAGAGCCCGCTCGCAGGGGGCGGGTCTACATACTATGGGATTCGACCTGGTGTCCCAAAGTCCCCGTTCAGGCACCTCCTTTGAGACCCCCGCCTGTCAGCCTCTACTGAGGGGGCAGGCCGGGATGTTCAAGGATTTGTTAACCCTGGTACCATTCAGCCCTTGACATGGCGATCACATCGTAGCTTGGGATCATGAGAACTCATGCCCTCGATATCCCAGGAGACTTTGCCATTACCCCCTGGGAGGATCGCTCCTTAGTTTAAGTCCCACTGACTACAGTCTGTCAGTTCACCAGGGTAGCTACACCTTGCGATGCAGCCTCTCTGGTTCACCTATCCAGATCTACAGCCCTATGAGACCCATAAGCCCTCCCACCAACTACAAGGTCCCGCGATCTCTAGGGAGAGTTCCAAAATACTAACTATCTGCGAAATTTTAAAGTCATTATAAGTTACTATTCTAATAATTTTACCACTATGTTTTATATGTGCGTGTACAGTTTTGTGAAGAGCGGCGAGTCGAGAAACATTGGCGCCACCTCTGCGACGCCTGGTCTGCCCGTTGTCTATTATTATTTTGCATATAAATACTCGTGACATGTCATAAAGTTATCGTCTATTTGCCGTATTTTATTCAGTTACGGATAAATGTATTATAAAAATGGGGGGGGGGGCATCGATGTATAGCTCCGAACTTTCGATCAGAGTACGACTCAATCCGCTCAAGCGGGGCAAAGCAAGTGTCTTTTTCCCTTCAAAAATATGAGGTTGAACGTTGGCAATAAGCAATTAACCGTGACAAAAGGGATTTTATGGTTAAACCTGGACATGTTGTGTGTGAAGATCACTTTTTGAGGGATCAGATAATTTGGAAAAAGGAAGTTTTAGCTCCTGATGAAACGGTAATTGCGGTGAGTATTACGATTTGTTTACACCGATGTCCTTTAACCTAAAATAATCGAATGGCTCTGTCGGCTTCATGCCTACATTAACTTTTTTATTTTGATATATTCTTGTTGGCAAACTTTCAAATTATTGTGATAGTGTGTAAAATTATAGTTTTAGTAGTTTTTGGAATTTTAAAAATATTTTATGATTTTCGATATTTATCTACAATGACATTAATTTATTAATAAATTCAAGCTTTAAAGTGAATTATAATGGTAAAATAATGATTTTCTTGCAGTGATAATGGTACAAGAAACCTAAATCAAAACCAGGTGTTTTGCCATCTCAATTTAAAAACTGCCCCGAGCATTGTTCGAAGGTTGCTAAAAAATCATCGCGAAAAAGAAAGTTACGAAATTTTGTAAAAAGTAGGTTTGCCTACTTGTATATAACCAATTATTATGTTGTGTTTGCATAATAATTGCTATACTTTTATCGTAGTATATTTGTGAATAATTGAAATAATTATATATATTTTAATAAATGAACCTGGCATTTATTACTCCTATATACCCTCCTACTGTCTTTACTCCATTTTTAATTCATATTTCCATCTTTTCATTCAATTTTCAAATGAATAAATGTACAGTAAAGTTAATAGCTTTAATACTGATAATCTCTTCAGCCGTTTAACGATCAATACAATATACTGGATATTAAAAATTACGATTTTTATAATTTCTTGTATATTTTTATTATAATGTAATAATACATTAGGATCATTCAAATCATTAAAAATAGAAAGACTACTTCTTATATTATCATTTCAGAACATTTAGTTTAGTTGGTTTAAACTTTAAAGACATAATCTTTATATTTTACCATTTTACTCTACTTGAAAATTAAAGACCTTAAAAATCGACATTTCCAGTGTATGTGAGGCCTTTTTTTCAATTCTAGATATTTTTTAATTCTAGAAACAGTTAATCCTTACTTAACTTAAGCTCAATGTTTTTAAATTATCCACAAACGTCCAGAATATTACAAAAATTGCGAAAAATACTAAATCTCCCATGATTCTAATCAGCTTTCATTCAAATGTAGGGCGTCCCGCTAGTGGCGCCAGTGTTTCATTTTCTGCCGTCCTTCACAAAGCTGAGACAACGCATTTGCATGGCAAGTCAACCCCCTGCGTTTACGTATGCTGGGTTGAAGTGTGCCGTTTGAGGGTTAATATTGGTTTTAACGAATAAAACAAAAATTACGCGTCCTCATCAAGAAGTGATAATTAACAAATTTGTAGATCTGTTTTGGGAGCACAATTTTTGTCAACTCGTCTTTTTTCGTATCTTTTATCTTTGTATCTTGTGAAACTTTTAAACAGCAAACGTTTTTCCCTTTGACTTTTTTCATACCGTCCGTTGTTTGGTTCAAAATTTTCATTTTCGATTGATTTTTAAAATATTGTAAATGCTATAACTCTGATAAATTTTTTTACCGAAAAAAGTCATAAAGATAAATTGTTCGGCTTTCTTAGTACTACGAATAGCCATACATACAATTTTTGAATCTCGAAAAAATAATCTCAAAAATTTTGAAAATGGTCCAACTTTTTGAATTTCCAACCTAAATGGCTGGTCAAGGAACTTGTTCTTTCTTTTAAGACTTAGAAAAGTGTGTTGAAGCTCGATTTGATACGCTTATTTTTTCGAGAGTTATCGTGTTTACTGACGGACGGCCGGATGGACAGACAGGCAGACGCAATCGCTAAAAGTTGATTTTCTAATACTTACTCAATCATAAATGATGAGAATGTATTTAAAAATTAAATTTGTGGAAGAACCACAAAAGTAACGAAAAAAAATTTAAAAACAAACGTTGTTCATCCTAGAAAGAACAACAAATTTTTTAGCGACCATTTTTTGATAGATCAGGTAGTTTTTGTTTTAATAGCAAAAATAACATCATAAATGAGAAAATTAAATTGTTGCAGAAACGACACAGGATAGGAAAGAAAAAAATTCAAAGTTACGTGATGAATAATAAAAAGTTTTTTTGTATAGAGAACTTAATTTCGGACAGGCTAAGGCTAGAGGAGAACTAAATATGCGTCGAGCCGGGACGCTACACTATGGCCAACATATTCTGTAGGCACGTGTAGCCCGATGGTAGTTGTGGGGAAGAAGGTCATGCGAGGTCACGCGCTCGTAACACCCCCCTTCCTAGACAATTTTTGGTCCTCCAAAATCTACAATTTTACCCTTTCAGGATTGATTGTGATAACTGCTTTCAGTGGACGTTAATCGCTTGCCGCGTTATTTACTACATACATGCGGTTGTACGTCGTTTTTGCTCTTTATACTAAATAAGATAAGTTTCTTCGGCTCTTGATATTCGTGATTAATGTCACAGATTAGTTAGTTAGTTGTAATGTGGGCGGGGGGCCCCATGAGGTGCCCCCTGTCGCTCAACCTATGAAGCCTATTGTGCCACAACCGTGTTTATTCTCAAGGCAGTACTCCGAATCCGGCCATCTTCGCCGAGTGTTTTTGTATCTCGGTGGATTTCGTTGTTACCAACGTTCTGAAATTTCACCTTCCAGGTGCCAGGCATACGTATCAAACAGTAAATGACATCCTACTTTGTTGATCAGGCAAAGTGGCCCCCACTCACTCTGCCATTCAGCAGCCTCTCTGGGAGGCTGCAGGAGAGGGGATACGGCCAGACCATGGTGGACGGAGCGATTCCTCTGAGGTCATCAGTTAGATGCACAGGTTCAAAGCACTGTCCTGGTGTGTTATGTAAGTGTATATGTGTGTGTTCATTACTCGAAATTGGTCAGCGACCATCGAACGTGGTTCCCCCGTAAATGCCCCAAGCATAAGAAGATCGCTGACTCATTTTAGAATCTTCTCAAAATCGGCTTCGACCCACAAGGTAAGGCCCTCGAAAGAGCCCATTTATCCTTGGTAAGGCACCAGTTTTTTCTAAAGGGAACCTACAGTTTAAGGTGGGTTCCGAAACACCGAAGCCTCGGTAGAAGTACATAGAAAAGTTTCCATTGGTATCCGGCTCAGGGATCGAACCCCAGACCTCCTGCATGGAAGTCTGACGCGCTATCGTCTGAACCACCGAGGCTTCATTATGTCATAGGTTACATTTATCGTATGTATGTTTATTCTCTAAATGCCTGGATAAAACTAATATGTCGTTGTCGTTATAAGACTAGCACTTTCTCTGCTAATCAGAGCGCTAATTTTGACAATTATATTTTGTACGTATTTTCAAATGAAATGTCTGAATTAATATCTAGTCTATTTTGCCTGAAACATAAAGCGGCATAACTTGATCTATGTGTATTCTCGTAATTTTGCTCTTATAATTTATGATCAAGTTGTTGTTATCTAGTAGTTGCATTATTGTGCCTGAGCCTTTCCAACTAGGATCCAATTTGTTCAACATGTTGTTCGTTTTCCATTTAACCAGGTCTCCAATTTGATATATCGAATAATTTCGCGTTATATTTTCATCCAATCTTCTTTTGGACTTTTCTTGTTGTAGCTGAATCCTCTCTTTAGCCTTTTGTATGTATTTCTCATGTTTGGCTTTCCATTTCCTTATCAGACTGCTTTAGGTGAGTGTGGGTAATCGGGCTAGTATCGAGGGAAGATCTGGGTCACTTCCAAAGGTCATCTCGAAGGGCGAGAGTCTCGTTGTCTCGTTCCTGGTAGTATTTACTGCGAAATTTATTAACTTAATGTTTTCATCCCACTCGTTTTTATTACCTGCCATTGAAGTTTTAATCATATTTTTTTAATGTTGAATGCATTCGTTCCCCCAAACAGGTAGATGTAATGTCCCATTAAATTATTCAGAATGCATTCAGAAGTTTCATTTTTCATTGGTAGTAATAAAGTGTATCGCGTTAACCTATCATTGATACTCAAAATATATTTATTTCCAGTTCTTGTCTCATCACTTGACGTACCTTTTTATTTCTTCGTCCATTCCTGCCCATTCTGCTTTTGATCTTGCTTTCCTAATAGTATTGTTTCTCCTCAGGGATTACCATGAACTTCTCTAATGACACTTTCCTTTCCTTGTTTAGTTAGTTCGCGAGTTTTACTGAAACACAACTGAAAACTGGAATCTGCGCAGTAGTTGGACAAATAGTTGATCATTTCTACTATTTCTTCCCTTTTGACAAGTGTAAACATAGAGTCTCCAAAGTGCAGTCGTAGTATAGTTAATTTCTTGTTCTTGAAATCGTTTATCATCCAACCTAGGTATCTCAGCCATTTTGCCTCATTGTAATTTGGCACATTATCCCTTTCAATTCTTTTCCATATTTTTCTGGCTGCATTTGATTTAACTTTTATTCTTTCATTTATCATCGGGTTTGTCTCCCACTCTGAGTAATTATCAAAAAGATTGAAATCCTGCTCATTGTGTTTCAGACTTTCTGATTCATCCTCAGTTGATTCTCCAGTTGATTCCTCAGAAGACTCGCTCATTCTTCTTTTAGGTAATTTAATTTTTATTTTGCTCTCGAATACCTCATTGCCCGTGATTATGGGCTTAGGTTTTTTGTACTTGGAGGTATTTAACTCGTCCCTAAAGGGCGTGTCGAGTATTTTTATGTTGGGTGATTTGTCCTCTGGTGGGATTCCTTTCCCCAGTATGCCTGTGTCTTCTAGAGCTCTACTGAGTACGTCTAGACTAGTAATCCGGTATAGTTTAGGTAATCAGTCCGCAGCTTCATTCTCTTTACCTTTAACGTACTGGACTTCATACTTGTATTGTTCTAATCTATGTATCCGTCTCAGTAGGCGTGAGCTTGGGCCTTTCACGTTATGGAGCCAAATCAAGGCCTTGTGATCCGTCTAGATTGTAAATTTGTTTCCCAGTAAGTATGGATTAAGTCGTTGGCCCACCCATACAATTGCTAACAATTCTTCTTCACTAGTGGTATAATTTTCTTCTGCCTTGTTCAATGTTCTTCATATAAACAAGTATGGGTATCCATTCTGTGATAGTACTGCACGTCATCCAAGATTGGATGCATCTGTGGTGAGCACAAAAGTTTCCTTGAAGTTACGGAATCGTAGTACTGGTGCTGGGCCTAGAGTGTTCTTTAGTTGGTCAAAACTTTCAGTGCATTTGGGTGGCCAGTCGAATATGACCTCTTTTTGGGTTTACTTGGTCAGAGGTCTTGCCATAATAGAGAAGTTGTTTATAAATTTTCTATAGTATTTTCTCAAATCCAAGGAAGACTGAATTTCCTTCACTGTGGCAGGGATTTTAAGGTTCTTGCCCGCTTGAGCTTTTGATGGAATAGGTTTGACTCTAATGCCTCTATCCTTTCAAACACTTTAATCAGATATTGGTTGTGCTACTCTAGGGTTTTCCCTGTGATTACTATGTCGTCTATATACGCAAAGCATTCTCTGCCAATTAGACTAGTGAAGGCGTTAACCATCATTCTTGGAAATGTGGCTGGTGCATTTTTTAGACCGGAAGGCATAAGTACGATTTTGTTCGTGGTGGCCTTGATGTTGAAAATGCAGTATATTTTTTAGATGCCTCGTTTATTGGAATTTGGTGGAAACCCACACTCATAACAAAAGCAGAGAAAAACTTCGCTTGTCCCAATTGGTCAAGAAAATCATCGATAACGGGTGAGGGGTACGCGTCTTTGTCGGTATACTTATTAATGTGTCTGTCGTCGATGGCCATTCTCAGTTTGCTTCCTTTTTTGGATACTACCGAAAGTGGAGAGTGAAAGGGAGATTGGCAGTGTCTTGTGATTCCTTTATCTAAAAGTTCCTGCGTGTGCACCAAGGTGAAATGTCTGTGGGCTTCTGGTAACTTATGCGATCTTAGATTCACTATCTTTCCTGAATTCAGCGTAATTTCGTGCCCTGTCACTTGTGTACATGGTAATGTGTCTTCAGGTAGTGTAAAGACCTCATTATACGTTGTAACAATTTCCCTAATTTGTTGTCGAATTGAAGGTTCTATGTGGTTCAACTTCATAATTTCCTAAAGGTCTAAAATTTTATTACTGCCTTTTAAGCCCGTGATACATTCGATCCCTCCTTTTCTGTGACTCTCGTCTCCAGACTCTATATTGAGGATTTTTTCGTAGTTTATATCATCTGTAATTATGAGCGAGATTGATTCGTAGTTATAAATTGGTACCCTTGATTCTCCATGACATATAGAGCAAATGCCATCTAGAATATGTTTCTTTCCTACGATACATACGTTTTAATTCGTATCCTTGACTTGGATAAGGCATACTTGCTCTGAGTTTTTTCCTATGTAGTGCCCGACTTCGTGAAGGGGCAGCTTGTGTTTTTCCTAATATAAAAATTTTTGCGTGAACGAGTATCTTTCATACTTCTTCAGAAATGGCAATCCTATTGTACAAGAGTGTGGTAGAAGAAATTGACAGGATAAAAATGAAAAATGTGTTTTTTCCGATGTATGGAATGTAGGCGACTTCTGTTGTTTGATGGAGGTAATTTCCCAAACAAAACTTTTACCTGAATTTGATTTTTGCATGGTTGTCTGGGTTGCTATCTTCTTTTATTAGGTTGATAGAGGCTCCAGAGTCTACTAATAGGCTGTACATTGTTCCGCCTCGTCGTTATCCTCGTATCGATAGGATTTTTCCTCATATGCTTGATATTTTTCCCGTTTCTCGTAAGCCTCTTGCTCCTCTATTTCTTCCTGAGTCATTTGTTGTTGGTCTCAATAGTTTGCGTTTTCCTCCTGAATGTGCATAACACCGGTTAGCAAAATATGCCAGTTCTCCACACTTATGGCATTTAACGTTAATTTCGTTGGCTAGTGCCATTGGTTAGTTTGCAACTCTCGGTCTTGTATTTTCTTGAAATCTGGATTGTCTATTTGCCGGTCTGAATTCCCTTTTGGGTTGGTATTGAGATTCGCGTGTCCATACTCTTAGTTGGCTCTCTTTTAACCAAGTTTCCATCTCTGCAGCCATATTCTGGGCTGCCCCGATATTTGATGGGTTCTGAGCTTTTACCTGCAAGCCTATTTCCCGTCTTATGTTCATCAGGTATTTCTGGAGGCACTCAGTTTCTTCTATGTCAAGGGCAATTCTTCTTTTCATAGGTCCTTTATGTGAGGATTGAACCGAATATTTAAGTTTGTTCATCACTCCTCTTAATCGTACGCTAAATTTCTGAGTGGTTTCAGTCGCTCCTTGTGTCCAACTGCCCAGCTTACTTTTTAAATGGCTGACTGAACCCACTTGTTTCAAATTTTCGCGTAGGCCTTCATATAAATCCTCATAGGTGTAGATCTCGTTGAAGCGGATTTCTCGCTCGGCATGTTGTTGACTTTTTTCCGACAGTTTCAAATCTAGCAGCAGATCTGGTTGACTGCATTGCTGCCTAATTCTTTGGACATTCCTAATAAATTTCTCAACTTCGGCATCGTCTTGTCCAGTTGGGGGATTAATAGCTCTGATAGCGTCGCGAGCCGAGATATTGTCATCGGCTAGGTTTCTTTCTTGTTCCATCCTTTCCGCTCTCACGGGTTCTCTTCCAGGGAAGCGTGTTGTTTGGCGAGAGTTGTCTTCGTCGCTCGCTGAGTAGCTTTCTCTCTCCCTTCTTTTCCCTATTGTTGACTCACTTCTGAGGGTGTACGGTAGTTCACGCTGGTTTCCTTCCCAACTTTGCGTTGCCGCTCCTTCGCTTCTAAAGGTGTTCGCAGGCTCAGGTAAGTTTCCTCTTTCACTGCTATACGCACTTTTCTCATTCCCTCTTGGTCGCTCCTGAGCGTGTGCGTTGGTTTCGTCTGGTTCCTTCGCTCGCGTTCCTCCGGCTTTGTGTTTGTGGGCCTCGTTCGGTTTTATGAATTTCGGAAATCAAGAGTTTTACGTTGTATAGTGGCTACTACATTCACCAACTAGTTTTAAATCTAGTTTCCTACTTTTCGTTTTTTAACGGCCATTCCGTAGAAAAGTCCGGAGTTCTTTTTCTTCCGAATTCCGCAGAATTCTCCCTTTTTCGCTTTCCGCATTTTTGCGGAAAAATTCGATTAATTTTTTGTATGAATTCCGTAGAATTCAGAATTACAAGATTTGTCACAATGATAGGCTTCTTTTGATATATCGTTCAAGCACTATCCTGATAGGATCGCCAAAATGTTACATGGTAAATTATAAAAGGTTAATTTGTGCAGAGAACTGAATTGCGGACATCAATTCAGAAATTCTTCATTACTCTAAGGCTAGAATAGAACTGAATGTGTGTCGGACCGGGACGCTACACTATGGCCCACGTATTCTATAGGCACGTATGGCCCGATGGTAGTGGTGGGGAAGAAGGTCATGCGAAGTCACGAGCCCGTAACAAGTTGTTCGCCCAAAAAATATCTATCGAGCTTGAATGAATTCTTTTTTGAAGTTCCAAATTAGGAATAATATAATATGTACCGTTTATAGAATGATCAGACTTTTAATGTTTTTTTTAATACAGGAATCACAGCGAAAATGGAGCTCAAAAAAGGGAAAATAGGGTAATTTTCTCACGAAAAAGGGGAAAATAGGGGAAAGATTAAACATTTAACTTGATTAAAAATTTAACTATTTTGTTGAAAATTTAACTATTTGGTTGAAAATTCAACTATTTTGTTGAAAATTCAACTATATATTTGGTCAAAATTTGAAACTATTTTGTTGAAAGTTCAACTACTTGATTAAAAATTTAACTATTTGGATGAAAATTCAAATACATATTTGGTCAAAATTTGAAACTATTTTGTTGAAAATTCAACTACTTGATTAAAAATTCTACTATTTTGATGAAAATTCAACTACATATTTAGTCAAAATTTAAAACTATTTTGTTGAAAATTCAACTACTTGATTAAAAATTTAACTATTTTTTTGAAAATTCAACTAATTGGTTAAAAATTGAAATATATTGTTAAAAATTCAACTATTTTGTTGAAAATTTAACTATTTGGTTGAAAATTCATCTGTTTTGTTGGAAAATCGCCTTCCTGGTTGAAGATTCATCTTTTCAGTTGAAAATCCTTCAATTTTGTAGAAAATTAAATTATTCGGCTGAAAATTCGTCTTCATTTTTCGTTGAAAATTAATACTTTTAACTGAAAATTTAACTATTCCATTTTTAATTAAAAAATGTACCTTTTCTAGTGGGATATTCAATTATTTGGTTAAAAATTCATCTATTTTGTTAAAAACCAAACATTTGCATTTTTAACGAAAAAAAAGTCCTACCAAAAAAACGAATTTTCAACTAAATTGTTTAACTTTTGATCCGAAAATACGAATTTTCTATAAAAGAGTTGAATTTTTAACCCAAAAATATGAATTTTCCACAAAAAAGTTAATTTTTAACTAAATAATGGAATTTTCAACCCAAAATGACGAATCTTCAACAAAAAAGTTGATTTTTAACCAAACAGTATAGTATTCCACAAAAATAGTCACAAAAATACATTTGAATATGACCACAAAAGACGAATTTTCAACAAAATACTTAAATCCTTCATTGAAACAGATTAAATTTTAACCATAAATTTGCATTTTTAACAAAAAAAAAATAAATAATTTTCTACCAAAAAATAAGATTTTTCAAGAAAATACAAGAATTTTCAACTAAAAATCGAGTAGTTACATTTTCAGTTAAAAAAATTAATTTTTGGCTAAAAAGTTAATTTCCGATAAAAAGAAAATTCTCAGCAAATTACAGGTGAACAGTCTTCCCAATTTTTTTTAATCACCCCTTTTTTCTTGAAATTCCCCTTTTTCCCCTATTCTCAAAAAACTTCCTCTTTTCCCCCTTTTCTCTTTAAATATTTGAAAATACAATATTCGAAAATTCTCTGAAATCAGTAAGTGTAATTATTTGTGAAGTTCTCCTATTAGTTCAAAAATGATAACCAATTTGTTATATTTACAGCTTTTACTAGTGAACAATTATAAAAAAATAAGAAATTAAAACATACATTTTTCGCTGAATAACAATTTTTTGCAAATGTGCAAAAAGATTGTTTTTATTGAGTCATGTGCACACATTTAAAAAAAAAGTTGAATATATCGAACCTGAAATTCATTCAGCTTGAACCAAAGAAACATTTTATTATTTTGCTTTTTCGGAAAAAACTTTTGTCGTGAATTAGGATTTTTGGGATTTCATTTTTTTTTTCGATTTTGGAACGTTATGAACACCAAGAAAATTTGTTATTTTTGACATGTAAAAATAAATGTTTCATCTTTTCCCCTATTTTCCCCAAAATTACCCTATTTCCCCTTTTTTGAGCTCCTTTTGCGCTGTGATCCTGTAACCCTTGTTTTCCGGGTCGAAAATCAATGACATCTGTGTCACTTGCACAGTTGTAAACGAGTGTAGTGTCTTGTGACATATTAAGTTCAACGTATAAACAATAGGATGCTTACATGCTAGTTGATAAAAATAGAAATTTTGACTCTTGCCAAATTTCGACAAATTCAACCCAGCCTAGAGAGGAGATGAGGAGTCGGATTCAGTCTCTCGAAATTTCGCATCCGGGCGGGGGTCACTATTTCACCCTAATTTTAATTTTTTATGGGTGATTAAAAAAAAATCATATTCTTACAAAAATATTAAACAAATTGTTACTATTTGTCTTTACACTCGGTTTATTTAAAAAAGTTATATTCCGAAAAAGACATTTTTTCAAAAATTCAAACTGAATTTTTGAATTTTTATTTTTAAATGAGTTATCAATATCTATTTAGTGTCTCTGTGGTTCGTCATATTTTGGAAAATAGTAAAGTGCCAAATTCAAAAAATGTGAATTAAAATTACAGGAAGTTTTTGTGTCTGAGAAGAAGAAATTGAAAAAATGTTAGTGCGGGACAAAAAACTGGTACTTTTCGAGTGTTTGTGTAGTTGGTCGATAACTTGAGATCCAGGAAGAAAACGGATTTTAAGATCATTTCATATGCCGGCCAGCGTTTTGAACAAGGCCTACTTTGTCTGCAACGATGACTTCGTTGTAAGTGTAAGGTACTTTTTCAAATCTAGGCCTGCTCACCGGCCCCGATTTCGCTTGGGTCGTGTTAGGACCAATTAGAGCGATTTTTCGAAATTTTCTTTTTTTTAATTCATTGGGATGAAAAAACTCAAAATCATTAGATTCATTAGTAATAATACTGAAATGTTTTGAAATTTAATTTATTCAGAAAAAAGATCTTGTCCTTTCGCTCCGCTGGGATTCGAACGCCAGGTCAACTGATTTCCGGTCAGGTACTCTAACCACTAAGCTACTAGAGAGATCGGAAGAAGAATCGTTTTTCTGAAACACGCTTTATTTTTCAAGATTTTATATACAAGTCAATTTTTACTAGGAATCTGTATTATCATCGGAGATCGTAACGATCGATCAGAAGAGAAACTTTAACGTCATCTCAGACTAGAGCACCTGACCGGAAATCAGTTGACCTGACGTTCGAATCGGGAGCGAAAGGACAAGATTTTTTTTCTGAACAAATTTAATTAAAATTTTTTTAATTTATAGCTCCATCTAGTCTGAGATGACGTTAAAGATTTTCTGTATTAGAGGTTATAAATTTGATCGATATTGTAGATTTACATTTTCACAGTGTGAGTGAAAGGGTTTCTCTTCTGATCGATCGTTACCATTTCCGATGATAATACAGATTCCTAGAAAAAATTGACTTGCATATAACATCTTGCAAAATAAAGCGTGTTTCAGAAAAAGGATTCTTCTTCCGATCTCTCTAGTAGCTTAGTGGTTAGAGCATCTGACCGGAAATGAGTTGACCTGGCGTTCGAATCCCAGCGGAGCGAAAGGAGATCTTTTTTCTGAATAAATTTCATTAAACATTGTTTCTAATTTATAGCTCCATCTAGTCTGAGCTGACTTTAAGGATTTTCTGTATTAGAGGATATAACTTTGATCGATATAGTAGATTTCCATTTTCACAGTGTGTGTGAAAGGATTTCACTTCTGATGGATCGTTACCATCTCCGATGATAATACAGGTTCCTAGAAAATACTGAAAAGTTTCTTTGTGAAAAATTTGTAATAAAAAAAATGTATAAAAAAAACTCATTTTTTTTAGATAGAAAAAAATAATAAAAAAATTTTTCGATAGAATTTCGACGGTTATACAAAACTGCTTTCTTCCTTTAACTATAAACATTGAATAGAAAGATGTGCTACGTTTTGACTTACAATTGAGTATAATTATTAATTTTTAAAAATAAAATTCATTGCGCTAGATATAGTTGAAAACCTGAAAGGTCCTTGAAATTTCCTTTTACCTGGAAAAACCTGGAAAATACCTTGAATTTTGCTCATGGTCCTGGAATTTTTATTTTCTGAAAAAAAAATAGGTTTGACTGTGTTAGTATTTGAATATTAATGGTCCGGGAAAATGAAAAATTGGCCAAAGTAAAGTGAATTCGAACCAATTTATTAAAAAATAATTTTGTTGTTGAAAATTCATCACTTTAGTTAAAAATTCATCTTTTTGACTGAAAATTAATTTTTTCAATTGAAAATTTGATTAACTTATTAAACTAAATTAAAAATTGAATTTATTTATTTATTTAACTATTCCAGTTGAAGATTGATTATTTTTGTTCAAAATTCATTTATTTGGCTAGAAGTTTAACTACTTAATTAGAAACTCATTTTTTTAAATTAATTTTTTGAATTCAAAATGCAACTATTCCATTTTTGGCTGAGAGATTCATTCATTTTTTTTAAATTGAAAATTCAACTATGTACTCCGGTAAAATTGGAACCAATTTGTTAAAAATGATTTTTGTTTGTTTGAAGATTCATCTCTTGGGTTTAAAATTAAACTATTTTATTGGAAATAATTTTTCTTGGTTGAAAATTAATTTTTTTAAATGAAAATTCAACTATGTACTGACCTGAAAATGTAGCTTTTTCATTTTTTATTTAAAATTGATCTTTTTGGTTAAAAATTCGCCTTTTTGGTAGAAAACTAATCTTTTTGGTTGAAAACGCAATGCTTTTTAAAAAATTCGTCTTTGGCTTAAAAATTCAATTTTCGACCTAAGAGTTAGAAAGACGAATTATCAACGAAATATTTGTATTTTCAACAAAATAGATAAATTTTTAACTAAAATTATAAATCTTGAAAAAAACATAACAGCTTAATTCTCTGTCGCAAAAATATGTTTTTTTTTCAATAAAAAAAGTTAATTTTAAACCAGATATTTGAATTTTCAACCAGATGGATGAATTTTTTATTAAGAAGATTATTTTTCTTAAAAAAAAGACGAATTTTCGAGAAAAAAAATTGTTATATTTTCATCCAAAGATAAATTACAAATCAAACTGATGAATCTTCAACCGAAAAAAATGGATTCTCAACGAAAAATGCAATAGTTGATATTTCAAATAAAAAAATTTAATTTTGAATTGAAAAGAGTTGAACTTATTAAAAAAAATACATTTTCAACGAAATATTTGAGTCCTTAATGAAAACAATTAATTTTTTAAGACAATATTTGAATTTTCAATAAAGTCAAAAAAGAAAAAGAGTGTCAACCAAATTATAATTCAAGAGGCAAAATAATTTTTAATATAAAACAAAAATCTCGTAAGACTATTTATTTTGAAAAATTAATTTGTTTTGGAAGATTCTAGATACGTCAATATCATAATTCTAGAACATTGTAATTAATTTTTTATTATTTCACAGAATTTTACCAGATTTTAGGAAAAATTCGAGTCACTTTGAAAGATATTTAGGGCTTCTAGAAGATTTGAAGAAATTAAAAAATATTTTATTTTTCGGAAATCTTCCCAAGATAGAAAATATTTATTTTTTATCGTCTTTAATTATCTTTTGAAATTATTAGAATTTTTCCTAAAATCAAAGCGAAAATACCTTGAAGTCTTTCAGAGTTTTTAAAACAAATTTGGAAATCTTTGAAAATCTACCATTTTTTTTCATTCTGCAAGATGCAAAAATTGTCTCGAAATTTTCCAGATTCTTTTCCGATATATTTTGAAGTCTTGAAAACTTGAAATTGATATTTGAAAATGAATTCAGTGTCTACATCCACAAATTATAGTGAGGTAGAAAAATGTTGTAAATAAAATTTTTTCCCAATATTTAAAAAAGCATTTTCAATTAAAAGTGGTCTCTTTTTATTGATAATCTTCAGAAATATTCAGAGATAAATTTTATCATCAAAAAAATTACTTAATTGGGATATTTTTTTTACAAAGTTGATGTTACAGGAAATTCGTAATCTTTATTAATAAATAAAGAAACTGAAAAGAAAAAATCGGTTTTCCGCATAAACAATTACCGAATTTAAAAAGCCATGCGTTATTTTGGATTTTATATCCTTACTGTGTACGTAAGTCAATAATATAATTTCTGCGAAATAAAATATGAAAAATACTCGACAAAAAATATTTCTACTCATTTTTATTAATTCCAAAACTTCCTCCTGTCCTAAAGAATGATAAAAAAACGGAAAAGACGGAAAGTCCGAAAACCGGGTTCCGTATTTGCGCCAATCCTGCCACAGTCATGAACAATATACGTGAAAAAATAGAAGAAAGGAAAAATAATACTAGTATGTATACTGTAATCATTACATTCTTCAATATCATGCTTATAAGGGTGGTTCAGAAACATCGATTAAAAAAAAAAAATTAAAATGTACCTGGATATTTGTTTCTGAATCATAAAAAAAGATAACTGTACAAAATTACAAATTTTATCCACAAAAAACTTTTATAATGTCCTATCTTCCACATTGTAGGAAATTTCTATGACATTTCCTCCATCGAGAAATCTTATACTTTTCTGCCAACAGATGCTTATAATAACTTTATCAAATCTTATCCACACAGAATTTGTATCATGTCCTATCTTCCACAATTTTGAAAAATCCTATCGCATTCTATCCATCGAGAAATTGCAGGCTTTACTATCAACGAAATCTTATTATGCCTCCATCCAATCTTATGCACACAAAACTTGTATCATGTCCTATCTTCCACAATTTTGGAAATTTCTATGACATTCTATCCATCGAGAAATCTTAGGCTTGACTATCGACGAAATCTTATTATGCCTCTATCAAACCTTATATACACAACATTTTTATCATGTCCTATGTTCCAAAATGTAGGAAATTTCTATCACATTTTTTCCATCAAGAAATCTCGTACTGTTCTACCAACAGATGCTCATTATAACTTCATCAAATCTTATTCACACGAAATTTGTATCATGTCCTATCTTACACAATTCTAGAAATTTGTATCACATTCTGTCCATCGAGGAATCTTATACTTTCCTATCAACAGATGTTCATTATAACTTTATCTAATCATTATCCATACAAAACTTTTATCATGTCCTATCTTCCACAATTTGGAAATTTCCATCAAATTCTGTCAATCGAGGAATCTTATACTTTTCTATTAACAGATGCTCATTATAACTTTATGAAATGTTCTCCACACAAAACTTGTGTCATGTCCTATCTTCCACAGTTTTTGACATTTCTATCACATTCTGTCCATCGAGGAATCTTATAGTGTCGTATTAACAGACGCCTGTTATAATTCTATTAAATCTTATCCACACAGAACATGTATCATGTCCTATCTTCCACAATTTTGGAAATTTTCGCAACATTCTGTCCATCAAGGAATCTTATACTTCTCTATCAACAGATGCTCATCATCACTTTATCAAATCTTATTCACGCAAAACTTGTATCATGTCCTATCTTCCATAATTTTTGAAATTTCTATCACACTCGGTGCATCAAGGAATCTTATACTTTTCTATCAAAAGAAGCTTATTATAACTTTATCAAATCTTATCCACACAAAACTTGTATCATGTCCTATCTTCCACAATTTAGGAAATTTCCATCACATTCTGTCCCTCGACGAATCTTAGGCTGAACTATCAACGAAATCTTATTATACCTCTACCAAATCTTATCGACAGAAAACTCGTATCATGTCCTATCTTCCATAATTTTTTAAATTTCTATCACCTTCTGTCCATCAAGGAATCTTATACTTTTCTATCAACAGATGCTTATTATAACTTTATCAAAGCCTATCACACAAAACTTGTATCATGTCCTATCTTCCACAATTTTGGAAATTTCTATCACATTCTGTCCATCGAGGAATCTTATACTTTTCTATTAAGAAATTCTTATTATAACTCTATCAAATCTTACCCACATGGAACTTGCATCATATCCTATCTTTCACAATTTTGGAAATTCGTGTCACATTTTATCCATCGAGAATCTTAGGCTTTACTATCAACTAAATCTTATTATGGCTCTATCAAATCTTATCCGCACAAAACTCATATCATGTCCTATCTTCCACAATTTTGGACATTTCTATCACATTCTGTGCATCAAGGAATCTTATACTTTTCTATCAACAGATGCTCATTATAACTTCATCAAATCTTATTTAAACAAAACTTGTATCATGTCCTATCTTCCACAATTTTGGAAATTTCTATCACATTCTATTCATCGAGGAATCTTATACTTTTATATTCAGAGATTCTCATTATAACTTTATCAAATCTTGTCCACACGGGACTCTATAAAGTCCTATCTTTAACAATTTTGGAAATTTCTATCACATTCTATCCATCGAGAAATCTTATGCTTTACTATGAACAAAATCTAATTCTGGCTCTATCAAATCTTATCCACACAAAACTTATGTCATGTCCTATCTTCTACAATTTTGGAATTTTCGATTACATTTTATCCATCGAGAAATCTTAGGCTTTACTATCAACGAAATATTATTATGCCTTTATCAAATCTTATCCACACAAAACCTATATCATGTCCTATCTTCCACAATTTAGGAAATTTCTATCACCTTCTGTCAATGAAGGAATCGTATACTGTTCTATTAAGAGATGCTCATTATAACTTAATCAAATCTTATTTACACAGGACTTCTATAAAGTCCTATCTTTAACAGTTTTGAAAATTTCTATCACATTCTATCCATCGAGAAGTCTTAGGCTTCACTATAAACGAAATCTAATCATGGTTCTATCAAATCTTATCCGCACAAAACTTATGTCATGTCCTATCTTCTACAATTATGGAATTTTCTATTACATTCTATCCATCGAGAAATCTTAGGCATTACTATCAACGAAATATTATTATGCCTCTATCAAATCTTATCCACACAAAACCTATATCATGTCCTATCTCCCACAATCTTGGAAATTTCTATCACATTCTGTCCATTAGGGAATCTTGTACTTCTATATTAAGAAATTTTCATTATAACTGTATCAAATCTTGTCCACACGGAACTTGTATCATGTCCTATCTTTCACAATTTTGAAAATTTTTATCACGTCCTATTCATCGAGAAATCTTAGGCTTTACTATCAACGAAATATCATCATGCCTTTATCAAATCTTATCCTCATAAAACTTGTATCATGTCCTATCATTCACAATCTTGGAAATTTTTATCACATTCTGTCAATCAAGGAATCTTATACTGTTCTATTAGGAGATTCTCATTATAACTCCATCAAATCTTATCCACACGGAATTTGTATCAAGTCCTATCTTCCACAATTTTGGATTTTTCATCACATTCCATCCATCGAGAAATCTTAGGCTTTACTATCATCGAAATTTTAATATGCTTCTATCAAATCTTATCCACATAAAACTTGTATCATGTCCTATCATCCACTATCTTGGAAATTTCTATCACATTCTGTCAAATAAGGAATCTTATACTTTTCTACCAACAGATGCTCATTATAACTCTATTGAATCTTTTCCACACAAAACTTGTATCATGTCCTATCTTACATAATTTTTGAATTTTCTATCACATTCCATCCATCGAGAAATTTTAGGCTTTACTATCATCGAAATCTCATTATGCCACTATCAAATCCTATCCACATAAAACTTGTATCATGTTCTATCATCCACAATTTTAGAAATTTCTATCACATTCTGTCAATCAAGGAATCTTATACTTTTCTACCAACAGATGCTCATTATAACGCTATTGAAACTTTTTCACACAAAACTTGTATCATGTCCTATCTTCCACAGTGTTTGAATTTCCTATCACATTCCATCCATCGAGAAATCTTAGGCTTTACTATCATCGAAATTTTATTATGCCTCTAGCAAATCTTATCCTCATAAAACTTGTATCTTGTCCTATCTTCAACAATTTTGGAAATTTCTATCACATTCTGTCCATCGAGAAATCTTATACTTTTCTATTAAGAGATTCTCATTATAACTCTATCAAATCTTATCCACACGGAATTTGTAAAAAGTCCTATCATCCACATTTTTGGAAATTTCTATCGCATTCTGTCAATCAAGGAATCTTATATTTTTCTACCAACAGATACTCATTATAATTCTATTGAATCTTTTCCATTCAAAACTTGTATCATGTCCTGTCTTACACAATGTTTTAATTTCCTATCACATTCCATCCATCGAGAAATCTCAGACTTTATTATCATTGACATTTTAATATGCCTCTATCAAATCTCATCCACATAAAACTTGTATCATGTCCTATCTTCCACAATTTAGGAAATTTCTATCACCTTCTGTTCGTTGAGGAATCTTATACTTTTATATCAACAGGTACTTATTATAACTTTATCAAATGCTATCCACACAAAACTTGTGTCATGTCCTATCTTCCACAATTTAGGAATTTTCTATTACATTCTATTCATTAAGAAATCTTATACCTTTCTGTTAAGAGATTCTTATCAGGCGTTATCAAATATTATCCACACGGAAATTGTATCATGTCCTATCTTACAAAATTTCAAAAATTTCGATCAAATTTTATTCACCAAGAAATCTTATACTTTTCTATCAACAGATTCTCATTAAATCTCCATGCAATCCTACACACGCAGAACTTATACCAAATCAATTCTTCTAAAATTTCTGTCAAATTCTATCAATCAAGAAATCTTATATTTTTCTACTAATTGTTTCTCATTACAATTTTTTCAAATCGGGAAAAACTTGTATCACGGCATACGATTTAAAAGAGCTTCAATGGCAATATCTATGCGAAAAAGTATAAGATTACTCGAGGAATATAATTCGATAGAAATTTTTCAGATTTTCAAGATTAAGGTTTGATACAATTCTGGTGTGGATAAGATTTGATAGAGTTTTAATGAAAAAAAAAACGGTTGATAGAAAAAGTATAAGATTTTACAACGGATAGAATTTGATAGAAATATTCGACTTTTAGAGACATATAATTAGATGCACCTCTAGCAGAGGATAAGATTTGATAGATTTTCAAAGGGGTAATGTTGATAGAAAAGTACAAGATTTCTCAGCGAATAAAATTAGAAAAAAAGTTTCAAGATTCTAGAAAATAGGATTTGATACCAATCTTGCGCGGTTAAGATTTGATAGAGGTTCAATGAGAAGCTATTGATAGAAAAGTACAAGATTTTTCGGCAAATTTTGACAGATTTGATTTATTTTTTTATATAAAAAAAATGTCAAATTATAGAGAAAACCAAAAAGTTAAGGAAGTACTAAATGCAATCATATTTGCCTCAAATTTATACAGTAATCTTTGTTCATGATTTAGAAAAAGATATCAAAATACACCGTACTTTTGTATTAATTGTTGTTTTTTAACCACCCTAATGCTTATTTTTATTTACGTTTCTAAAGCTCACTTTCTTCACTTGTGCCTAGTATAACGCTTTGTCAATATCTTACATCTTAAAAGGTTTTTCAGATACACTGTAAGACATTTTTCGGAAATTTTTCCTAACATTTCGTAGAAAAAAATTCGAAATTTCTGCAAAAGTTATGGAATTCAAGTCGAATCTTTTTTATCAGCATTCAGAATCATAATATTTCGGCAGTAAATTTTAATTTCTGTTGCCGACTGATACATCTATTTGGCTGAAACATATATGGACTTTTTCTAATAAAATTTTTGCAATCTTAAATCATCAACACGTCATCTCGGATGTGGCTTTTTGTCTTATATTTCAGTAGTGATTTCGATTTTACAGAATGTTTTTGCGCTCCTCTGAAAAACTGATTTAATTGATTATCTAGTTCTGTACTGCTACTCTTTAAATTTTGTTTATTATAAAGAAACATGTTTTCGTAATTGCCTAAAATTTCCGAATTATTCTCAATGTTTTCGGGAACAGTTCCTCATTCCAAATTTTTTCCTAAAATTAGGGAAAATTACCTATTCTTTCTGAAAACGTATTTTCCCTATCAAAATTTGGGAGTATTCCATGCCGAAGGATAGGGAAAATTTCCGAAATTTTTTACAGTGTAGTGCATGTTGAAAATTTGATTTCTTTGTCGGATCCACTGATAAAATCAGAAGCAGGTAATTAGAATAATGTTCCAAATCATAAATGATTGTTGTTAATATTTGCACTTTTGATACAGATGTATGGCCGCTACACGAAGGATCTGGGTGAATATGCAAAAGAAGAAGCTCGTAGACTCAACTCACATCAAAAGTCGAGAAGAAAATTGGACAAGGCGAGAGCTGAGGACCTCAGAAAATCAACGAGAGGTCCTTTATGCAGGAAACTTGTGGCACTGTTGGCCTTCGCCTGGAAACACACTGGAGCAAGGCTTGGCGAAGATTGGGTCTTTTTGGCACTGCTTGGAGTCATCATGGCTCTTATCAGCTATGTGATGGATCGGGGCATTTCCATGTGCAATAACGGTCAGTAATTCATTTATTTATTGTTTTTGGAAATATACTGAGATAGTGGTCGTGCGTTAGCCGCACGACCACTACACAATCTGCGGCTACCGCACGACCATTACACCTGCGCGCGCTTCGAAGACCAAATTGGGTCTGAATCTATAATTGTTTTCACAGGAACCTACTCATAAATTCAATACGAGGGGAAAAAGTATATACTACATACTTTCCCACTAACGTTTTCCTTCACTTCCCCTACCTCCCTCTTTTGAATCCCCCCACTTTTCCTAGTTTACCGCTCATCACTTCCCATAACTTTCCATACTTCTCCTTTCCTCACTCCCCTTAATTCTCCGACAGCCCCTCTCCTTGATTTTCCTCGCTTCTCCTACTTTCCCACCCCTCACTTGCCATACTTCACCACCCTTCATTTTCTCACACTTCTCCTACTTTTTCCTCTCCTACTTTTCCCTCTCCTTCTTCGCCCTTTCTCCATTTTTCCCCTCACTTTCACCTCTCTTTCCCTACCTTTCTCCCCTCATTTCCTCTCGCTCTTCCTACTATCCCTTCCCTTATTCCCCTCACTCCCGCAAAGTAGGGGAAGTGAAATGTTTCCCCTACCCTCGTGAAAAGTTTGCTGGTTGTTGGATATTCTAAGATTTCTACTTTTGAAATAAATCTGGAATATTCTCACAATATTCTACAACATTGTAAATCACTTTAGAAAATTTCAGAAAATATAAGTAGATTCTAAAAAATCGAGGATATCCCCGAATTTTCAGATAATTTTAGAAATAAAGAATGTTTAATAATATTTTAAATCATTTGGGAAAAATTAAAAATATTCCAAATTTTGCAAGAAAATTGAAGAAGGTTCTGTTCAAGATAATTCTAGAACATTCCAAAGGATTTCAGTATAGTCTAGGAAAATCAAGAATATCCCAGAAATTTAGAATTAATGAATGTTCAATAATATTTCAAGTCATTCGGGAAAAATGTAAAATATTATGAATTCTTCAAGAAAATTAAGAAGGTTCTATTCCAGATAATTCTAGAACATTCCGAAGGATTCAAGTATATTCTAGAAAAATCAAAAATATTCCAGAATTTGTAGAATTGAAGAATTTTCAATAATATTTCAAGTCATTTGGAAAAAATTCGAAATATTCCAAATTCTTAAAGAAAATTGCAGAAGGTTCGGTTTTAGCTGAATATAGAACATTCCAAGGAATTTCAGTATATTCTAGAAAAATCAAGAATATCCCAGAATTTTTAGAAATAATGAATGTTCAATAATACTTCAAATCATTCGGGAAAAATTCAAAATAGTCCAGACTTTTCAAAAATATTAAAGAATATTCTGTTCCAGATAATTCTAGAACATTCCGAAATATTTCAGTATATTATAGAAAAATCAAGAATATCCCAGAATTTTTGGAATTAATGAATGTTCAATAATATTCCAAGTCATTCGAGAAAAAATCGAAATATTCCAGATTCTTCGAAATAAATTGAAGAAGGTTCTGTTTCAGATAATTCTAGAACATTCCAAAGGATTCCAGTATATTCGATAAAAATCAAGAATATACAAGAATTTTTAGAATTGAAGAATGTCTAATAACATTCCAAGTCATTAGGGGCAAAATCGAAATATTCCAGATTCTTCCAAAAAATTGAAGAAGGTTCTGTTCCAGATAATTCTAGAACATTTCAAGGGATTCCAGTATATTCTAGAAAAATCAAGAATATCCCATAATATTTAAAAATAATGAATGGTCAATAATATTTCAAATCATTCAGGAAGAAATTAAAAATATTCCAGACTTTTCAAAAATATTGAAGAATGTTCTGTTCCAGATAATTCTAGAATATTTCAAGGGATTCCAGTATATTCTAGAAAAATCAAGAATATCCCATAATATTTAAAAATAATGAATGATCAATAATATTTCAAATCATTCAGGAAGAAATTAAAAATATTCCAGACTTTTAAAAAATATTGAAGAATGTTATGTTCCAGATAATTCTAGAACATTACAAAGGATTCCAGTATATTTAAGAAAAATCAGAAATATCCCAGATTTTTCAGAATTACTGAATGTTCAGTAATATTCCAAAGTCATTTGGGAAAAATTCAAAATACTCTAGATTCTTCCAAAAAATTGAAGACGATTCTGTTCCAGATAATTCTAGAACATTCCAAAGGATTTCAGTATAGTCTAGGAAAATAAAAAATTTCCCAAAAATGTTAGAATTGACGAATGGTAATAATATTTCAAGTCATTCGGGAAAAATGCAAGATATTTCAAATTCTTCAAGAAAATTGAAGAAGGTTCTGTTCCAGATAGTTCTAGAATATTCCAAAGGTTTCCAGTATATTCTATAAAAATCAAGAATGTCCCAGAAATTTAGAATTAATGAATGTTCAATAATATTTCAAAGAAAAAATTTTTTTTCGAAATATTCCAGATTTTTCAAGAAAATTGAGGAAGGTTCTATTCCAGATAATTCTATAACATTCCAAAGGATTCCAGTATATTCTATAAAAATCAAGAATATCCAAGAATTTTTAGAATTAAAGAATGTCTAATAATATTCCAAGTCATTCGGAAAAAATCGAGATATTCCAGATTCTTCAAAAATATTGAAGAAGGTTCTATGCCAGATAATTCTAGAACATTCCAAAGAACTTCAGTATATTCTAGAAAAATCAAGAATATCCCAGAATTTTTAGAATTAAAGAATGTTTATTAATATTCCAAAATTCATTCGGGAAAAATTCCAATTATTCCAAATTCTTCAAGAAAATTGAAGAAGCTTCTATTCCAGATAATTCTAGAACATTCTAAAGGATTCCAGTATATTCTAGAAAAATGAAAAGTATCCCAGAATTTTTAGAATTGTTGAACGTTCAATAATATTCCAAAGTCATTCGGGAAAAATTCAAGATATTTCAGATTCATCAACAATATTGAAGAAGGTTCTAATGATATAGATTGTACTCTCAGTCTTATTTTCAAACATTAATTTTAGGCTTCGAAGATTTTTTAATTTGGCGAAAAATGATCAGAAAGATTTTAAAACAATTTTTTTAATCTTTGCAGGATTTAAAAAAAAATATTCAAAAACTTTGAATTATTTCAAAAGATATTCAAGTTTTAGAAGGTTTTAAAAGGTCAACAAATGATTTAAAATTTTAAAAGATTTCAAGACATTTTAAACAAAATGTAGATTTTTCAAAATTTTTAAGTGTTTCTTAAGATTTTAGAGAAAATTTTAATTGATTTTTGATTGTATTAAATTAATTTTTAAAAAATATTTTAAAATATTTTATAACATCCCTAATGGTTTCCTGAAATTTGGACAAAGAATGTCGAAGATTTTAAAGCAACCTTCTTCAATTTCGCAAGATTGCAAAATGTTAGAAAAAATTCAAATAACTTTAAAAGATATTTAGAAGTTTTTTAAAAATTTCGAAAATAATTTGAAATTTGAAAAAATATATGTTAAAAGTATTCTTTATATTGAGAAATTAATTTCAAGAGAATATTTAACAAAATTTTAAAACATTGCAAAAGATTTCCAAAGGTTTGAAAAGTTACAAAAATAATATTAAACTTAAAATGATTTCCACAAAATTTATAAAAAATGCAGATTTTTGAAGATTTGCAACAAACAACTTTGAAGCTTTTTAAGATTTTTGAAAAGTTTCAGGACAATACAAAAATTTTCTTAAGATTTCTGGGAAAATTTTTAATAATTTTTTATTTTGAAAAATTTATTCTATGACTATATTCAAAAAGATTTTAAAACATTCCAAAAGATTTCCAAAATTGTCAAAAAATAATCTGGAAGATTTTCCAATCTTTTGTTTTTAATATTGAAGTTTTTAAAAAAGTTCAAAAATACTTTAAAATTTTAAAAGATTTCAAAAAACTTAAAATATAATGTACATTTTTGAAAAATTTGAAATACAATTTTGAAGAATTTTCCAGATTTTTCAAAGTTTCAAGATAATAAAAAATTGTCTTCAAATTTTTAGGAATATTTAAGGTGATTATTTTTGAAAATTATTTTCAGAGAATATTTAAATAGATTTTAAATTTGAGGAATAATTCGAGTTATTTTAAGATACATTTAAGAATTTTTCAAGTTTTGAAGCGATTAAAAATATTTTAAAACTTTGAAAAGTTCATAAACGATTGTCTAAATTTTTTTCAATCTTTAAAAAGTACTAAATATCTTTCACACGCAAATTGTCCCTAAAATTTGGTAAAATCCTGTAAAGTAAAAAATAAAATTTTGGAATTTTTTTAGAGAAACCTAGGAAAATTATATTTATATAACTTTAGAGAAAATAAATGAAGAAACTTAAAAAAATAAAGAGTAATTAGAAATTTTGCATTAAAAATTATTTTTCTCTTCAAATTATAATTTGTCTACAATTTTCTTTCTTTCTTGAAAGATATTTTTTGGTAAAAAATTCAACAATTTTGTTGAAAGTTCGGGGTTTTTGGCAGAAAATTAATTTTCTTGGTTGAAAATTAAACCTCTTGGATGAAAATTAATCTTTTTGGTCGAGGATTCAACTATTTTCTTGAAAATTTGACTTTTTTTGATGATTTCAGAAGCTTTTGATTTAAAATAAAAATCTTTTTGTATTTAAATATCAACTTGTAAATTTTTCGTGGATAATTAATCTTTTTAGTTTAAAAATTCAACTATTTGTTAAAGAATTAATTGCGCGATTGATGATGCTAGTCCTAACTAAAAAAAATAGGTGGAACGAAATTATCGAAAATCTCGCACTCATTATTGTTGAATACCTGATTGGTTGGATACTACGCCAATATAACTGTAAATATAACCGTGAATATAGCTGTTTTTATTTTGTTCTTTTGAAATTTCTGGAATTTTGTAAATCGAAATTTCCAAAGGAGGAATTTTTATTCTAAACATTTATTTCTAAAGGAGAAAATTTTAATTTTAAATGATTTTTTAATAATAAAGGCAACAATTTAGTTCTTAACTTTTTTGTAATTTTTTTTTTTAATTGGAAAATAAGTCTCCTTTCAACATTTTGCTACTATCAGACTATAATTTGTAAACTTTTTCATACATTAAAAGAGAAGAGGAAAATGAAATTATGGTTTTAAGATAATGAATTTTTTTTCTTACGATTCCAGGGAAAATTTTCATAAATTTAAAATAAATTTTTTTAAACATTTGTAAAATTTGCAAATGATTTCCTAAAATTTCGGAAAAGAATGTAGAAGATTTCAAAACAAAGTTTTGAAAGGACACAAAAATAACTTTATTCAAAATAAAATTTAGATTTTGGGAGATTTACAACAAAAATTTTAGATTTTTTAAAGGAATTTTAAAAGGTATTTTATATTTAAAAAGATTTCAAAACATTCCGAAAAATTTTCAAAATTATCAAAAAGAATCTGGAAGATTTAAAGGCAATTTTTTGTAATTTTGCAGATTTTTTAAAAAATTTTAAGAAAAATTCGAATAATTTAAAAAAATATTTAAACATTTTTGAAAAAATTCAAAAATAATTTTTTCAAACCTTATATAAAATTTAGATTTTTCAATATTTCAAAATAAAATGTTGGAGTTTTTTAAAGATTTTGAGAATATTCAAAGTTATACTTTATTTTTAAAAATTAATTTTAGGAGAATATTAAAAAAAATTGTCAACATTACAAAAGATTTCCAAAATTGTCAAAAATGAATTCGGAAGACTTTGACACAATTTTATTAATAATTCGAGTCAGTTTAAAAGATATTTAGGAATTTTTAAGAAATAAAAAATATTTTAAAACATTGAAATATATCCGACCATTTTCCAATCGACAAATAGTCTTAAATATCTTTTAAACTACTCAAATTTTTCCTAAAATTTTCTGAAATCCTGCACAAAAAATTTTCTTAGAAATGTTCAAGATACTTTTTCGACATTTCTGAAATCTTCAAAAACCTTGTTGAATTTTCTCGAGAAACCTAAGAAAATTATATTGATATAATCTTCAAGCAAAAAAACATTCTAAATATTAATTTTGTGTTAAAAATTATTTGTTTCCTTCAAATTATAATTTGCCTAAACATTTTTTATTATGGGCTGAAAAATTGTTGATATTTAAATCCGATATTTTGATTTTAAATAAAAAGACACTTGAATTCGTCCAAAAAATACAAGTTTTCAACCAGTTGTGTTTTTAACGAAACAAAATTAAATATTTTCCAAAAGACGAATTTTCCATCAAGATTAAGTTTTTACAAAAAAAAAAAAAGATAAATTTTCAACTGAAATGATGAATCTTCAACAGAAAAATTACTTTTTGACACAGTAGTTCAACTTTTAATCAAGTAGTTGTATTTTCAACAAAAGGATGAATAATTTTCAACCAGTTGTGTTTTTAAGAAAAAAAATTAAATATTTTCCAAAAGAGGAATTTTCTACAAAACAGTGAAATTTTTAAACCAAAAATATGAATTTTCTATCAAGAAGATTAATTTTTTACAAAAAAATGACAAGCAAATAGTTGAATTTTCAATCAAAAAAGATGAATTCTTAACGAAAAATGTAATAGTTGATATTTAAGTCCGAAAATATTTTTATTTTAAATGAAAAACACTTGAATTCGTCCAAAAAATACAAGTTTTCAACCAGTTGTGTTTTTAACAAAACAAAATTAAATATTTTCCAAAAGACGAATTTTCTACAAAACAGTGAAACTTTTTAAACCAAAAATATGAATTTTCTAACAGAAAGGCGAATTTTCAACCAAAAAAAGAATTTTCCAGCACAGAATAAATTTTTTTTAGACAAGTTTATAATTTAAACGAAAAAAGAATTTGTAATTAAAATTAAAATTTGGAATGACTACTTATTTTTTTATTTTCTTTGTTTATTTGCTTTACGGTTATATAACTATAATTTTATTAAGATTATTGAGGAAATTCAAAAAGATTTTTGAATATTTTTGATACATCATATCGAAATTTCTACAAAAAGTCGATCTTCAAGCAAATAGTTGAATTTTCAACAAAAAAAATGTGACATCTGAAACTATCAAAAATCTTTTTGAATTTCCTCAGGAATCTTAGGAAAATTATATTTATATAACCTTAAAAGAATAAACAAATTAACCTAAAAAATAGTTATTCGAAATTTTTATTTTGTTTTCAAAATTATTTTACCCCGCAAATCGAGAAACTACACCCACGATTGATGATGCTTGTTGCACAAAAATAAAATATTTTAATCTTAAAGTTAAGATAAAACAGTACCGAATTTTGCAATTCGGTAACATTATAAACTGTTAGGAAATATCATTATTCGGGAATTTTACTATTCGGAAATTTGATTACATATTTGGGAATTTTCCAATTCAGGAATTTTATTATTTGGGAATTCTCCAATTCGGGAATTTCATATTCTTCAGAAATTGTATTATTTAGGAATTTCCCAATTCGGGGATTTTACAGTGCCGGGAATTTTATTATATGGGAATTTTACATTGTTGGGAATTATATTTTTCGGGATTTCTCAGTCGTCTCCATATTTTATTATTGTATTTTTAATATATAAATAATATTTATAAAGAAATTACCGAATTTTCAAATTCGGTAATATTATAAACTGTTAGGGAATACCAATATTTGGGAATTTTAATATTCGGAAATTCTATTACATATTTGGGAATTTTCCAATTCAGGAATTTTATTATTTGGGGATTCTCCAATTCGGAAATTTTATTCTTCAGAAATTGTATTATTTGGGAATTTCCCAATTCAGGAATTTTATTATTTGGGAATTTTACATTGTTGGGAATTATATTTTTCGGTATTTCTCAGTCGTCTCAAAATTTATTATTGTATTTTTATTATATAAATAATATTTATAAAAAAATACTGAATTTTCCAATTCGGTAATACTACAAACTGTTAGGGAATTTGATCATTCGGAAATTTTGTTATTCAGAAATTTTATTATTTGGGAATTTTCCAGTGTCGCAAATTTTATTATTTGGGAATTTTCTAATTCGGGAATTTGACAGTGTTTGGAATTTTATTTGTCGGGATTTTTCAGTCGTCCCAATATTTGATTATTGCATTTTTTATAAATAAACAATATTTATAAAAAATACCGAATTTTTCGATTCGGTAATATTATAAACTGTTAAGGAATTTTATTATTTGGGAATTTTCCAAATAGGAAATTTTACAGTCTTGGGAATTTTATTTTTCGGGATTTTTTAGTCGTCCCAATATTTGATTATTACATTTTTTATAAATAAACAATAATGATAAAAATACCGAATTTTCCGATTCGGTAGTATTATAAACTGTTAGGGAATTTTATTATTTGGGAATTTTACAGTGTTGGGAATTTTACAGTGACGGGAATTTTATGTTTCGGGATATTTCAGTCGTCCCAGTATTTGATTATTACATTTTTTATAAATAAAGAATATTTATAAAAAAATACTGAATTTTCCGATTCGGTAGTATTATAAACTGAGAATTTTATTATTTGGGGATTTTCTAATTTGGAAATTATCCAATTCGGGAATTTCAGTGTTGAGAATTTTACTTTTTGGGATTTTTTAGTCGCCCCAATCTTTGATTATTGTATTTTTGATAAATAAACAATATTCATAAAAAAAAAGAATTTTCCAATTCGGTAATATCATAAACTGTTAGGGAATTTTATTATTTGGGAATTTTACAGTGTTGGGAATTTTATTTTTCGGGATATTTTAGTCGTCCCGATCTTTGATTATTGCATTTTTAATAAATAAAAGATATTTATAAAAAAACGAATTTTACAATTTGATAATTGTATTATTCGGAAATTTTATTATTTGGGAATTTTACAGTGTTGGGAATTTTATTTTTCGAGATTATTCAGTCGTCCCAATATTTGATTATTGTATTTTCAATTGATAAATAATATTTATAAACAAATTACCGAACTTTCCTATTCGGTAATATTATAAACTGTTATGAAATTTTATTGTGCGAGAATTTTCCAATTCGGGAATTTTACAGTGTTGGGAATTTTATTTTTCGGGATTTTTCAGTCATCCCAATATTTGATTATTGTATTCTCGATGAATTTATAATATTTATAAAAAAATTACGAAATTTTCCAACTCGCGAATTGTATTATTCGGAAATTTTATTATTTGTGAGTTTTACACTGTTGGGAATTTTATTTTTTAGGATTTTTCAGTCGTCCAAATATTTGATTATTACATTTTTTATAAATAAACAATATTTATAAAAAAATACCGAATTTTCCGATTCGGTAATATTATAAACTGTTAGGGAATTTTATTATTTGGGAATTTTACAGTGTTGGGAATTTTATTTTTCGGGATTTTTCAGTAGTCCGAATATTTGATTATTACATTTTTTATAAATAAAGAATATTTATAAGAAAAATACTAAATTTTCCGATTCGGTAGTATTATAAGCTGTTAGGGAATTTTATTATTTGGGGATTTTCCAATTTGGAAATTATCCAATTCGGGAATTTTACAGTGTTGGGAATTTTATTTTTCGGGATTTTTTAGTCGTCCCAATCTTTGATTATTGTATTTTTGATAAGTAAAGAATATTTATTAAAAAAAAATCCTATTCGGTAATACTTATAATTTAATTAATATAATTTATAAGTAATCAGTTGTTCTATAATTAATATTGTAATTAATTAATAATAATATATTTATTATAATTCATTATAATAAAATATTTATCATAATTCATTATAATAATTTATACTATGAAATACAAAAATTTTGTATAAATATTAACTTTATATGTGTATGTCTAGTGTAAATAAAAGCGGTATGTCACAACTCATTTACAATCTCGATAAGACATATCAAATGTCACAGAAATTCGCAAGACAGGAAATAATAACTTACTAGAAAAACCTCGAACAATATTCTCTCTAGACTGAATAAAAATCTTCTTAAATCTTTCGAGATGAATCGTATAAATTCCCCAAAAAATTCTATCAGCTCAGACTTTAAAAACGATACGTCTCATTCCTCAGACCAGACGTCAGATAAAAACAGTTGATTTTCATATTATGAAACGTTATGAAACACGTGAATGTTGGAATGCCATAGCAATTGATGGCACTCCTCTCATTCAATTAATTATAAAACCAACTCCGCAACATTCGAATTCGCAACTTTAAATTTTACAATTGATTCGATCACACTTTATTATTTATTTACAAACGGCTACTTCAATCTACTGTCAAAATTGAAACACCAGATTTATGACACTATTATTAAAATAAATAAGAGTTCTCAGAAATATAATCTCTAGAATATAATCAATGACAATGCGATGTACGAATGAGGGCAAGTGAGCCGAAAATTGCAAAAAAGTCGTCGAAATTTTGCAAATTTGGTCGACTCGAGTGAAAAATAAAAAGCGGATCTTGCCAGTTTGACACCCGAGGCCGAGGGTAAACAATTACTGTTACGAATTTAAATAACAAGCTTGGAAACCAACCTTTTGTTGTCCTGATTTTAACTTCCTGGTCACTAGGTCGACGAAAACGAGGCGTGAGTTTTTCCAATTCGATTTTTCACTCGCGTCTTTTTTCGAAAATCAGTACTGCGTTGTTTTTTCGCCCCGGCGCCGTGCGACTTGTTCGTTCGATGGTTGATTCGTTTTTATAAATCAAATGAATGCCATATCATCAGCTGGCCCAGCAGACGTGGTCAGTAGACTACTGCAAACCCATGCTCCCAACGCGGGCACCTTGCACTACTGCGCATGCGATGCGTAAGGCGCTTCATTGGCTACTGTTCGCGCGCTTATTCAAAACGTTAAGAAATACAATTTTTTAAATTCATTATTAATAATTAAGAATAATTATATTTTAACATTTTCAAGTGGTACGTGGAAGGGTTTTAATATATTCAGATCATTAGGTTAACAAATAGAATGAGTATTCAGTAAATAAAAAATATCATGTTATGTTATGTAATCTTTATTTATTTTTTAAATTATTTTTACCAATTTATGCTTTTAAAATGTTGTATATTAATGAAAATGGACATGCGAATTTTATTATTAATACATAAAAAAGTGTATTTTTTAACATTTCAAATAAACGCGCGAAGGGCAGCCAATAAAGCGCCTTATGCATCGCATGCGCAGTAGTGCAAGGTGCCCGCGTTGGGAGCACTGCTGCAGACCGCAAAGTTAACTGAATGCGCATGCGCGACTTTACTCCGAGTCAAAATCGTCCAAATTTACCGGAATTTACGCGCACTCCTACTTTTCCGATTTTTCCCTTTTAAATGTTTTTCGATTGAATAGGTAATCTTGAAACTTGATTCAGGTATGAAATTTAAGTACGATAATTCTTCTCTGGAATTTATAGCCAGGGTTTCTGAGGAAAAAGGGGTTTATTTACTGGAATCTTGAAAAGTTTGAGGTTATGTTGAGAGAGATGGAGAGAGACAAAGAGACGTTTCCGACAACGTGTCGCACGTCAGCACCAAAACAATTACACAAATTAAATTTAGAGGCTTTTCGTTCTTCGAAAATATATATTATATCTAGAATTGTCTAATAAAATAGCGCATATAGAGTGTATATAAAATTTGTAAATAACTATTTTCGGCTATATGAATTCCGAGATTCGGCGCGAGATTCAAAATTTAGATACATTATTTTCAGTAGTTTGTGATTAAATTTAATTTATTATTGGTTAGACTAGTGAGTTTTTTTTAATGTTCAAATTATTTAAAATTAAACAATTACAAATTCAGAATGGTAAGAATGACAGGCTTCATTTGGGGTGGTCCAAAAATGCATTGGACAATTTATTTTTCAAATTTCGGAATAATAAAATTCCCCAATAATGAAATTCCCGAATTGGAAAATTTCCGAATAATACAATTTCAGAATAATAAAATTCCTAATCAATCAAATTTCCGGTTACTGAAATTCCCGAATAATAAAATTTCCGAATGAGGAATTTCCCAAATTTTGAAAATTTCCGAATAATAAATTTCCCGAATAATAAAATCTTCGAATAATAACATTCCCGAATAAGAAAATTCCCGTATAATAAAATTTTCAAATAATGAAATTCCCAAATAATACAATTTTCGAATAATCAAATTCCCGAATTGGAAAATTCCTGAATTTGAAAAATTCTGGAATAATGAAATTCCCGAATAATAAATCTTCCGAATAATTAAATTTCCACATTTTAAAAATTTCCTAATAATAAAATTCCCGAGTAATAAAATCTCCGAATAATAACATTCCCGAATGATAAAATTTCCAAATAATAAAATTCCCGAATAATACAATTTTCGAACAATGAAATTCCCGAATAATAAAATTGTCGAATAATGAAATTCACGAATAATAAAATTCTCGACAGAGAATTGCCAAATTATAAAATATCCGAACTAGAAAAATCCCAAATTATGAAATTCCCGAATTGAAACAATTAAAAAAATTGTTGTTCAATAAATATTATTTAATTATTGAAAATACAATAATCAAATATTGTATTGGAATTTTATTATTCGGAAATTTTATTATTTGTGAATTTTCCAATGCGGGAATTTTATAGTATCGGGAATTTTATTATTTGGGAATTTTCCAATTCGAGAATTTTGCAGTGTCGGAAATTTTATTATTTGGGAATTTTCCAATTCGAAAATTTTATTATTCGGAAATTTTATTATTTTGCAATTTTCCAATTCGGGAATTTTATTGTTAGGAAATTTTATTATTTTGGAATTTTCCAATTCGGGAATTTTATTATTTGGGATTTTTCAGTCGTCCCAATATTTGATTATTGTATTTTCAATGAATAAATAATATTTATAAAAAAATTACGAAATTTTCCAATTCGGGAATTTTATTATTCGGAAATTTTATTATTTGGGAATTTTACATTGTTGGCAAATTTATTTTTCGGGATTGTTCAGTCGTCCATATATTTGATTATTGTATTTTCAATAAATAAATAATATTAATTAAAAATTACCCAATTTTCCAATTCGGTAATATTATAAACTTTTAGGGAATTTTATTATTTGGGATTTTTCAGTCGCCTCAATATTTAATTATTATATTTTCAATAAATAAATAATATTTATAAAAAAATTACGAAATTTTCCAATTCGGGAATTTTATTATTCGGAAATTTGATTATTTGGCGATTTTCCAATTCCGGAATTTTACATTGTTGGGAATTTTATTTTTCGAGATTTTTCAGTCGTCCCAATATTTAATTATTATATTTTCAATAAATAAATATTTATAAAAAAATTACCGAATTTTCTAATTCGGTAATACTATAAATTGTTAGTGAATTTTATTATTCGGAAATTGTATTATTGGGGAATTTTCCAATAAATTTGGGAATTTTATTATTTGGGATTTTCCACTGAATTTGGGAATTTTATTATTTGGGATTTTCCACTAAATTTGGGAATTTTATTATTTGGGATTTTTCAGGCGTCTCTGACAGAATTCACATTAGGGTGGTCCAAAAAAGCAATGGACAATTTACTTATCAATATTTCATGCATATCACCCCAAGTTTATTCGAATTCACACAAAAATTAATGCCTTTTCAAAAAATGCTATTTAGAAAAAAAATACGTTTTTGTAAATTTTCTTCAGTATCGTCAATATTAGGTGAATCGAAAGCCAAAATTTGTCTTCATGATTAGCTATAGAATATAAATCAATCATTAATTTTCAAATATCACCCCCATAAGTCTGTTTCGTAGGGTCCCAAAAAAACCCCATAAGTGAAAAATGAGGTTTTTCGAGTTTTTGGCGCTAATTATGATTTTTTTGCGGTTTTTTAAATAGAAATAGTTTTTAATACATAAAATACTGCTTTCTACTGATAATTAGATGTTAACATAAATTTTTTTAACAATTTGTTATTGTTTATAACTATCTTCTCTCAGATAATTGCTAGAAAGTTGCAGTTTTTTTATGAAATTTTTAGTTTTGCCTTGTCTTTTTAGTTATGAACAAATAAAAAATAAATATCGGAGAGATTAATTTTTTAAGCAATCTCTTTTTTGTGAATATATTTTTCGGGAATGAAACAGGTATTTAAAATATTATTCAAATTTTCTTTATGGATCATATTAAATGACAATTTTCCTTGAAGCAGTTATAATGAGAGCCTTTTCATTTAAATTAATATTAATATTTATTATTTGTTTCTAACTAAAAGTCAAAGAAAGGCTGAATATTTCAGAAAAAAACCGCCACTTTCTAGCTATACTCTAAGATAAGATAGATATAAACAAGACTGAATTATTTAAACAATTATGTTTGTTAACTTGCATTAATTATTATCTCACTAAGTAAAAAGTTGACAAAAAGTGAAAAATTTGCAGAAAAAACCGCAACTATCTAGCTTTACTATAGAAGAAGATAGTTATGAACAATAATAATTTGTTTAAACAATAATTTTTGTTAAATTGCATTATTCATCACCTCGCTCTAAGTGAAAACTTCACAAAAAGTGAAACATTTCGGAAAAAAACGCAACTATCTAGCATTACTATAGGACAAGATAGTTATAAACAATAATAATTTGTCAAGACAAATATTTTTGTTAAATTACATTAATCATTGCCTCGCTCTATGTAAAAACGGGACAAAAAGTTGAATATTTTCGAAAAAACTGCAACTTTCTAGCATTACTATAGAAGAAGATAGTTATAAACAATAATAATTTGTTTAAACAATTATTTTTGATAAATTGCATTATTTATTACCTCGCTCTAAGTGAAAACTTCACAAAAAGTGGAAAATTTTAGAAAAAACTGCAACTTTCTAGCATCAGTCTAAAATAATATTTTTATAAATAATAATAAATCGTTTAAACAATTATTTCTGTTAAATTTAATTCATTATTGCCTCAATATAACTTAAAAGTTGAAAATAAGTTTAAAAATTCAGAAAAAAAACCCCGAGTTTTTAAAAAACAGACCAAAATTATAATTAGCGCCAAAAACTCGCAAAACCCAATTTTTCACTTATGGGGTTTTTTTGGGGTCCTCTAAAACACACTTATGGGGTTGATATTTAAAAAATCACCATCAACTTAGTAAATAAAAATTTTCGGATAAGCGATTTTATTTCATGATAAAATTTATTTCTCAATGTTTCTAAATATTTTTGATAAAAGAAAAAATTATTATTGTATATGATTTTTTAATATTAGGGAAATAATTCTGTTCTTAACATTTTTTAAGTTCTTAAGATATCAAAATAATATTCTAAAATATATTTAGAAGTTTCAGAAGATTTGAAAAGATTGGAAAATAATTTCAATCTTGAGAAGATTTCAAAAAATTTCAAACAAAATGTAGATTTTGTAAAAATTCGACAAATAAGAAGCTTTTGAAGAACTTGAAAAAGTTTCAAGCGAATAAAAATTTTTCCTAAGATTTGTGGGAAAATTAAAATTTATTTTTTATTTTTAAAAATAACATTCATATCATATCATTTTAAAAAATATTTAGAAGTTTTGTAAAAAATCCAAAAAGAATTGAAAGTTTGAAAATATACCGAAATTTCGGTATAAATTCGGTACGGCTTATTTAAAAAAAATGTAACATTTCAAAAAATTAAAAAAAAAATCTTGAATATCTTAAAATACTTTTTTATTTTGAAGAATTTTAAAACAATTTAGGAAAAATTAGAACCAGTTTAAAAGATATATAGATTTAGAATTTTTGAACAGATTTCAAGAAATTAAAAAAAAAAATGTTTTAAGGCTTTTGAAAAGTATCAAGAAAATAAAAAAACTTTTCTTAAGATACCTGGGAAAATTTTGTATGATATTTTATTTTTAATAATTAATTTTAAATCTGAGGAATAATTTGTGTAAATTAAAAAGATGTTTCAAAATTCATCTCTTTTGGTAGAAATATTATATTTTTTGGTTAAAAATGTAATTGTTTGGTTGAATATATATCTGTTTTAGTTGACAATACTACTATTTTTTTGAAAATTCGTCTTTTCTGGATGAATTCCACTCCTTTTTATTTAAAATAAAAATATTTTTTAGTTTAAATATAAAATATTAAATTTCTCGTTCAGAATTTATATTTTGGGTTGAAGATTCATCGTCTTAGTTAAAAATTGATCTCTATGTTTGTCAATGTTGATGATTAATCTGTTTTGGTTAAGTATTCATTTTTTTTTAAATTTGTCTTTTTTATGAATTTAATTGTTTTTGATATAAACTAAAAATATTTTTTGATTGAAATATCAACTACTATTACATTTTTCGTTGAGAATTGATCTTTTTTGTTTAAAAATTCAAATACAGTCGATCCTGGATTTAGCGCCAAATTTGGGGCTGACCTTGACGTTAAATCCAAATACTCGGAACTATTTTGTCTCTCTCCTGTTTTATCTCTCTCCCGTTTATCTCTCTGTTTTGTCACGCCTGAGTGCATGCCGCACATCCCCCCGCAAACGCTTCTCACGTATCCCCACGGCGCGGCGTCAATTCTCGGGAGGGCAAAATCCAGGGGAGCTAAATCCAGGGGAGCTAAATCCAGGTTTCACTGTACTTGGTTAAAAATTCAACTACTAGGTTAACAGATGAATTACTTTAAAAAAAGTAATTGTGTTGTTTGAAGACTTATAATTTTAGTTTAAAATGCAAGCACTATTTATTTATTTATTTTAAAAATAATAATAATTTTTGTAATTCATATCTTTGATTTAAAATGTAATTTGGTTGAAAATTACCTATTTTGTGGAAATTTATATTTTTGAGGTAAAAAATTCATTTCTTATAGTTAATAATCAAACTGGTTGAAAATCATTTTTTTTTTGAGAATTCAACTATTTTGTTGAAAATCGCTCTTTTTTGGGTAAGTTCAACTGTTCTTTATTTAAAATTAAAATCTTTTTTGTTTGAAATGTCAATTATGCACTAAATTCTTTGTTGAGAATTCATCTTAAAGTTAAATAAACAAAATAAACTTAAAAATAAATAGTTTTTTGAAATTTTAATCTAAAATTGGTCAAGAATTGGTTAAAAGTTAAACTGTTTTATTAAAAATTAATTTTTTTGGTTGATGATTCATAATTTTAATTTAAAATTGATCCCTGGTTGAAAATGTAACCACTTTGTTACAAATGAATTGATCTTTTTTTGTTAGAAATTTGACTATTTGGTTGAAAATGGATATTTCGCATTTGAAAATTAAACTATTTGTTTGGAAATTTATTTACTTCGTGGAAAATTCGTTTTTTTTTGTTAGAAAATTAATCTTTATGGTTAAAAATCCATCTTTTTGGCATAAAATTCAACTATTCTAGTCGAAAATTCATCATTGAGTTGAAAATTTATCAGTTTGGTTGAAAATTTATTTCTTTAATTACAAATTTAACTGTGCCATTTTTAGTTGGAAATTGATATTTTTTAGTTCAAAATGCAACAATTTGAATGAAAATTTATCATTTTAGTTGAAAATGCATCTTTTAGGTTGGAAATAAAATTATTTGGTTGAAAGTTAAACTGTTTTGTTAGAAATTAATTTTGTTGTTGTTGAAGATTCATCGTTTTAATTAAAAATTCTTTTTTTTTGTTGAAAAATGAGCTGTTTTATTGAAAAATTGTTTTTTCTTTGGATGTTTTTTTATTGAAAATTTTTTTTTTATTGTAAACGTAACTATTATTCCATTTGCATATTCCATAATTTTAGTTCAAAATTCATCTCTTTGGTTGAACATTCATTTTTTGACTGAAAATTTAATTTAAATTCTTACTAGAAAAAATATCTTTTTCAGTTGAAAATTCGTCTTTTTTGGCAGAAATTAATCTTCTTAGTTGAAAATTAATCTTTTTGGCAAAACTTCAATTATTCTAGTCAAAAATTCAGAATTTTAGTTGAAAATTCATCTTTTTGGTTAAAAATTCAACTATTTCAGTTGAATATTTACAATTTTAATTTCAAATTCATCACTTTGTTTGAAAATATAACTATTTTTTTTAAAGTTAGTTTTTTTTGGTTGAAAATAATTTTTTTAACTGAAAATTTAAGTTATTCCAATTGAAAATTCCATAGTTGTAGTTGAAAATTAATCAATTTGGTTGTGTTTTTTGGTAAGGCTATACCAAGGCTACAAAGTCCATCTTGTAGTTCTCATAATAGGCTGTCTTGGAGGTATGAAAGCTTCATTTCTCAGTCAACTCAAACAAGATTCCGGCTTGCCCGCTCCAGGCTCAGTCCAAAGCGAACCGGATGCAAAAGGCTGTTCTTATGGGATCACTTTATCTGGTTCGACAACACTGTTCCTGATAACATTCTGCAATGATTGGTAGATCTAAACAAGTATCCAGAGGTGAAATTTTCATCTCCAATTGTCCCGTCTGCCGCGTAAGGTCATCCGCGACTAGAGACCTGACTCCAAGGAACACTGTTGAACGATCTTTTCTCGCATAAATTTTCCGCTCTTGCTTACCTTCCAGGACAGAAGAAGCAGAAGTGGATGACGTACACGTTCCAGTTGCGTCGGGATTGGTTGCTTCAAGGAACCATGATCGTAGCTTCCGGCGCCTAAAACTTCTCTCATAATAAAAGATCATATGCACGTTGAGCCTAAATTGCAAACAAGCTTGTTCGAAATTGTTCTGCAATGGCGAACTTCTAAATTTGTCTACGCGGCGGATATCACTAAAATGTACAGACAAATTTTTATCAATGTAAGAGACCGTGATTATCAGAGAATTCTTTGCCCTCCGGAACTTAAATCAGAAATCATTGAGTTTCGTTTGAATACCGTGACTTTCGGTACAAAGGCTATACCGTTTCTTGCATTGCGAGTTCTTCGACAGTTTGTTAAAGACGAAGGGTCTCAGCATCCTAAAGGTTCAGCTGTTCTCGATCAACAAATTTACATTTATGATTGCCTATTTGAGGCAGACTCGAAAGCTGAAATAATTGAGATTCGAGACGATGTAAAAACTTTACTTAAAAAGGGTCATGTCAAATTTAGAAAATGGGCCAGTAATTTGCCTTCGTCACTCAAAGATATTGATAAGCAAGAACATGGTCTTGACATTGAAAAGCCTTTAGATGAAGGCGGCACCTTGAAAGTTCTCGGTATTTTTTGGCTTCCTCTTTTGGACATCTATCGCTTTAAAGTTCAGTTACCTGAATTATCAGTTGAAACAAAACGCTAAGTTTTATCTTTAATTGCTCGTTTATATGATCATATAGGCTGGTTGTCACCGATTGTGATTCTTGCTAAAATTTTAATGCAGAAACTTTGGGTTAGATCTTCTTTGTGGGATGAAGCATTACCTGAAGACCTTGCAAGTTACTGGAACAAGTATCGAAATAGCTTGTCCAAGCTGGATATATTGTCGATTTCGCGATCGACGAGACAAGGAAAAACGTAATTGACAGTTCGATTCATGGGTTTTCAGATGCGTCTAATGTCGCATATGGCGCAGTAGCTTACCTACGTTTCGTGTTTGATACTGGTGAAATACGAGTCGTTTTACTTTTTAAGTCGAACCAAGGCAGCTCCCCTAAAAACGCCATCAGTTCCCGGTTGGAACTGTGCGGAGCTCTTCTGCTTACGAAACTGATTTCAGCTCTTAAAGCTATATCACATTTCTCAAACTTGAAATTGCAATTTTGGACTGATTCTACTATCGTACCAGCTCGTGGAATGTTTGCTCCTGAATTGGCCGAGACTCAATTATGGTGGCGTGGCCCGCTTTGATTGAGGCAAGCTGAAAAGTTTTGGCCTAAGAGTCGGGATTTCCGAAACCTCGAAACTGATTTGGATTCCTGTGTGCGAGCGCATCATGCGCATAATCGAATTAAATTTTGTTTGGACAATCTTGCAAATCGAATTTCTTCCTGGTCGAAAGTTGTGCGTATTTTTGCATATGTTCTTCAATTCTTGGAGATAAAAGTCGGATTTTCTCCTGTAAAAGGCAGGAATATAAACGATGTTACTATTGTCAAAAATTGCGTTAAAAGCGAAATTATTTGGATTAGATATATTCAAGCTGAATTGCTCTCCAAAGAAATCTGCAATTTAATCGAAAAGGTTGAACTCAAACGGAGCAATCCGTGGTTACCATTAAACCCATTCGTTGATGGCAACAAAATTCTTCGGGTCGGAGGAAGGTTGGCTCACGTGAATCTAGAGTTTGATCGAAAGTTCTTGATCATTTTGAAAGCACATCCAGTAGTGACATTGATTTTTCGTCATGTTCATGAAAAATGTTTACATGGAGGTACGCAATTAACCCTGAGTTTATTAAGATAAAAATTCTGGATTTTTCGAGATCGACAAATCGTTAAATCAGTCATTTACAATTGTATATCTTCTGTACGATTACGTGCTGAAGAATCTAATCAGTTGATGGCAGCGCTGCCTGAAAGTCGTATTACACGACCCGAACGACCCTTCACACATGTAGGAATAGATCACGCGGGACCTGTTAAAATAAATATTCATCGCGGTCGAAGCTACACCTACCATTCGGTACACAATGCCGTATTTGTTTGTTTTGCAGTAAGAGCGATGCATCTCGAGCTAGTAAATGACTACACCACTGAGGCCTTTCTTGCTGCACTCAAACGTTTTGTGTCGCGTCGAGGTTTACCTCATACCATTCATAGTGATCGTGGAACGAACTTTGAGGGTGCTGATCGGGAACTCGAAGAAATTTTCCGAGAGGTAACGGAATCGCCTGAAGTTGAAGCGTATTTGATAAATGATGAAATTTGATGGGATTTCATCCCACCTGCCGCGCCCTATTTTGGAGGGATTTGGAAGGTTGGAGTTCGTAGCGTAAAACATCATTTGCGTCGTGTTATCGTGGTGCATACGCGTACTTTCGAAGAACTTGCCACATTACTATGTCAAATTGAATCTTGTTTAAACTTTAGACCACTGTATCCTTTGTCAGATGATCCAGAAGACCTTCGAGTATTCAATACCGCACACTATTAGTTGGTGGAGAGTTGACTGGAGTGCCTGAATTGCTATTAGAAACCGTTTAACAAAATCGTTAGTCAAGATGGCAATTGTGGCAGCAACTACTCGAAGTCTTTTGGAAGACTTGGTCTCAAGGCTACAGTCTGTCGTTACATCAACGTAACAAGTGGCAGCTCCAAAGGAAGGAGTTGTGTATTGGGCAAATAGTTTTAGACAAGGATGAATGTTTATCACCTACTAAATGGGCATTAGGTCGAATAGTTGATGTAAAAAGAAGCTCAGATGACCTTATACGGGAAGTAACCGTTCGTACTGCATCGGGTAATTATGTACGTCCAATAACTAAACTAGCGCTATTACCTGTTGATTCGTAATCACAAAATTAAAAGTTAATTTGGTAAATTTTCAATATTTGGACCATAATGGTCCAAAGAGGGGCGGAAATGTGTGGAGTTGGCTTGACTATAAATTTAAATTGAATCTCGCGCGTTGAAACTGAATCGCCAGAGTGCGCTGGGTTCAAAGATTAGTTCGTGGGAATGCGATTGGGGAGAATGAGTTTAGTCTTGCTTGTTAGGCTCTCTCGTCCGTTTCTTTGGTGAAACGGTCCATCATGGAAAAAGTACTCTTTCTGGGTTCTATCGTGTAACCTCTTTTCATTCGAAAACTGTAACGAGCTAACGTCATTTAGCTGTTCGTGTGTAATTTTAAAATATATTACTCTATGTTCGGGAGAACTATGGTGTTACTTTTTTTGGATTCTTCAACGCGCCGAATAGAATGCTCATCAGCAATTGAAGATCCGGAAGCCTTTCGACTTGGAATAAAAATTTAGGTGATTAACTCATGAGTTTTTTGGAATAGACTTCGTATATTACTGATTAGCATCTTAATTAGATGCTTATTTCAACTTATGTCAAATCTCACTATTGTTTTAACTGGGGTAAGAGAATTTTTGGTACATTTTTGTATCCCATGTGAACATTTATGTGATAAATAGTTCACTAATGTTTCATCTGTCTGAAGATTCAATAACTGAATAGTAATTATTATAAATTGTAGTACGGAATTTATCTATGGTAATACGGAATATTAAAAACTTTTCACATAATTCAACAGGAGAATTCCAAGGTAAATTGTTATTCAGCATCTTCTGCGGAATTCACTCTATCAAATGATTTGTATGCACTGCTTTGCAAAGATTTGTTTGAATTTTAAAATTAATGCGTCAGATATATTTTTTTAGGTTGTGCCTAGTCGCCCTCAAACATCAGTTGGTGACCAAAAATCTACAAGTTATTCTTACCGTTAATCACACTATAATTATTCCAAACCTTAATAGTATTCAGATAGTAAGCCGATCCTGAATGATCTTTCAATTTATTGACTCTACGATCGAACGTATTTATAAGGTCTGATTTACGCAGTCAGATTTAGGGTGAGATTTTTTTTAATACGGAGTTTCACTGGACAGTTTTTCATATTATTACGTTGTTTCAGATTCGTAACCGTTTGTTGATTGAATAAACATTTTGCACTGTATAGCTATAAATAATTTCATTTCAATAAAAACCAACTAGTAGAATTGTAGAGTCTTTTAAGATTTATAAATTTAGGTAAGAACCTAATAAGTACGACATTTTCCAGCTGGTTTCCCTCATCAGATATTAAAACAGTTTAACACAAGATTTAGTGCAATTTTCTTTATATGTGAGTTCCATGTATTTTAGAAAAATAGAAAAACTTTTAAGTAGCATTGTAGAAAGATTTGTATTTTGTATTTATGAAATTAAACTATTGTTTAAACTGCGGTAAAAAGACAATCATTTTTTTTGTGAAGACGGAGCAGTATTCCCCGTCTCCATCTTGAAACAAAATGATCAATTGATAATAAAATCGGATAAAAATCTAAACTTGCTGATAAGACAAAAAAAACACGAATTGTAAAATATATCTACTAGTCACATAATGGCCTGAACTACAGTCGAACTCGGATTTAACCTCAGTTTCATGGCTGTTCTCGGACCTGACCTACTCTAACTGAACCGGATTTATCTCAACTCCGAACGTAAACAGTTCCTGTTTTGTCACGCCTTCGTGACCCCGCACACCCTGCGCAGCTCCTGACTAGCCGAACCACGGCGCGGCGTCAATTCTCGGAAGCGGTAAACATACCCCACGCAGCTCCTGACAAGCCTACCCGCGGCGCGGCGACAATTCTCGGAAACAGTAAATCCGAGGACCTTAAATCCGCATTCGACTTTATTGTTTTTCCCAAGGAGTAAACAATTGCCTTCTCGAGCATTTCAAATCAGTTTGGTGAGTACGATAAGGATGCCCAATAAACATTACCGCCAAAACAAATATCGACGTAGAGGTTATACTTTTTTTTGACATTGGAATTTCGAATATTCAAGGAATTCAAAATATTCAAGGAATTCAGGAAATTCAGCATATTCAACAAAGTCAGGGAATTCAGGTTATTCAAGAAAAAATCAAAGATTTTAGGGAATTTAGAGATTTTCAAGTACTTCAAAGCAATTACAGAATGAAGAGATTTCAAGAAATTCAGAATATTGAAGGAATTAAGGGAATTGATAGAATTTCAGGGATTTAAGAGCATATAATGAATTCAATACATTCATGAAATTGAAGATTTCACAGAATGCAGGTAATACTGAAAATTCTAGGAATTTCAGGAATTCAGGCGATTCAGAGAAAATTTAAAGAATTTACGAAATTAAAAATATTGAAGAAATTCAGGGAAATAAAATTCAGTTTCTTTGCACAAATTATCAACAACATAGTAATATCCTATATTATCATGTCAGTACTTACCACAGATCCATATCCGTTGTTATTGCTCATTTTGAAAAATATTATAACCACCAATTTCCTTCTTAAATCCATTTAAAATATTCAGAAACGTCACGAGCGCAGACGCTAAACTATTCCCTAGTCCCTGCGCGACTCGAACTTATCACTTTCGGAACACTTTTCAGTAAATTCCCTGCTATCATCTGATTGGCCGAGAAGCCTACTTCGTAAATCCGCCGCTCTGCTAATATGTATCCATGGGACTGCACCCTAACATTGGTGTCAGAAGTGGAAAGCTGCACCGTGAACTAGGTCATTGATATTTAACGTTGAGTGTTCGCGTCACACCAAACACAAACTGTTCTACTAGTGTTTCATAGTGCGTGGATTGAAATTATCGCTCAAGACTGGATTATCGACAGAGTAGAGCGGCAATATTTTAAATTTGAAAACTTTTCGTGACGTGAAGTGAAAGGAGAAAAACGAACAATACAAAGTGAACTAAAAAGACAAATCTTAGAATAAACAGTGACATTTAATAAACTTTAAAAGTGTTCAAGTTAAATTGTCGAGAAAAGCCGCGACCTTCTACCAGGGTTTTGCGTGGTTTTACTCCCGGTAGCTAGGGTGTTGCCAATTGCACCGAGGTCGTAGACACTTGAGGAAGATACCACGAATAAATTCCTTCTATCAACTGCGAGCTTGAATGATTTTGTAAGTCAAATAACGAAATCTTTAAAATCATCTAAGGACAACTATCAGAACGAGATTACTCGCCCAGAACGAAAGAGGGTTACAGCAACGTTGGACCGGCCCGGTACGGAAGAGGGTTGCGGCACCGTGGGACCTTAGAAGGACTAGAAGGACTCAGCAGGCTTCACTAGGATCTTATCGATTTCTAGAATCTTCAGAATCCACTACACCAAACTGTTACTACTTTAGCCTGAACCAACGTCAAACTGTAAGCAAAAAAATTTTTTTTTAATTAGACTATGTAGCGATTTTCTAGTGAATAGATTATGTATTAGAATTTTGAAATCCTTAGTGAAACAAAATGTCAGCTTCGCGTAAAAATAAGCGGGTTGCCCGCAGAGTAGCAGATTACTATCATCCAAGTAAAACAATTTCAAAACATGTCACCAGAAATGCAACAAAAAATGCAAACTAGTCAATTCCGGGTAAATCAACGCACCGTAATAAAAACATAGCTAGTGAATCCGGTAGCAGTGCTGTTTAACAAAAGAAATTGATGAGATCCCTAATAAACGATGGAAAGTAAGTGAAGAAATAAAAATTGCTCGTGATATAATTCCTGAATTTAATGGAACTAACTTGTCGGTCACTCTGTTTGCTAAGCACTGTAGGACTGTGGCAAGCTTTATAGATGCGCACGAAATGAGCTATCTAGTAATGCTATTTAAAACGCGAATTGAGGGTGCAGCTCGTAAACATATACAAGATAAAGTGGGTCTCGGTTTGGAGGATTTATTAAAAACACTTCAAAGAAGATACACGGCAAAATCAGATGTAAGCCAGTTGTCACAAGAATTGGCCGCGGTAAAAAGAACAGAAGACGAAAGTATTATTGATTATGGGGCGCGTGTAACTGAAATTTAAAATAAAATCGTCATAAAAGTAATGGATAAAAATCCTGGTGAGACAGGTGAAAAACGTTGTGAAGAATACAGGGAGAATGCCATATGCAATTTTATGCGCGTTTTAGACAGAGATACTCTGACGTTTATTCGCGAAAAGGCCCCTTCTACCTTAGACATAGCTATAGAACTATCTTCCGAAGCCGATCTGGAAAATAAAACCTGGAGTTTGGTTCACAATAGAAAGCAGGAATCGACAACATTTTATAATAGAAGTGATGATAGAAGGCAAGCGCCTAAAATATACGTCGCACACTTAAAAACGGATAATAATAATTATGAAAGTCAGGCTCATTATTTAAATTCTATTCAGTTCTATAAGTGTCTGGAGTATGGACATCGTAAGCGAGACTGTCCTAAGAATGACAAAATATTGAATGTAAGGGATAAATAGAGGAGAAAATGCTACTATTGTAGGTCTCCTAGTCATTTGATTGGAGTTTGCAAAATAAGAATAAGTCATGAGCAGGACCGTTCTGCTAATCTTGAATCAGAAAATCAATGTTCAAAGAAGGATTCAATACGGAAACAAACTACAAAATAGTAAAATTATAATGTGTCGGGTCAACAGACAGATGGCTGTGTGCCGGTAAAAGGGTTGTGTACCCGGACAAATGGCTGTGTGCCGGTAAAAGTGTTGTGTACCCAAACAAATGGCTGTGTGTCGGTAAAAGGGTTGGTACCCGAACAAATGGCTGTGTTCCGGTAAAAGGGTTGGTACCCGGACAAATGGCTGTGTGCCGGTAAAAGGGTTGTGTACCCTGACAAATGGTGGTGTGCCGGTGAAGGGTTTTCTACCCGGACAAATGGCTCTGTGCCGGTAAAAGGGTTGTGTGCCCGGACAAATGGATATGTGCCGGTAAAAGGGTTGTGTACCCGGACAAATTTCTGTGTGCCGGTAAAAGGGTTGTGTACTCGGATAATTGGCTGTGTGCCGGGAAAAGAGTTGTATACCCAGTTAAATAGCTGTGTGCCGAAAAAAAGGGATTTTATACTTGGTTAATTGCAATTCAATTAGCGGTATTCTGTCTACTGATTTGAGGTTGGCTGGAGTGACCGAGGCAGTGCACGGCCTAGAACCCTCTGGTGTACCTCCTGATCAGGAAGATGTGCACGAACCTGTGTCCAGTTAAAAGGTTGTTCGAGGCCTGAGTTGAAAAAACTATGTGGGAGCCCGGATCATATCATTTATGTTTTCACAAATTTGCGTCCCGAAGCATTGGACAACACAATATCAACATTGTTTTGAGAATCACAAATGTTTGTATTATTATAGTAAGAGCAAACTTACTGCGGGAAAAGTCAATTGGTTCACTTCATCTCAACTGATGATATGCTAGAATCAAAAACAAGCAAAGTACTATTGTAGAATAACTTGGTTGATGTTTTAGGTTGAAATATTAATAACAATAGTAATAATATAACAATAGTAATTCCAGGTAATTGTCAAAATTTGATTTAAAGATAAGTCTTATCTTCAAGTTACTTCTTGAGCAAAGTTCATAATGTACTAACTATATAGCGAAGCTGTTCTAAATATGCTAATGATCTTCAGCAAGAATCGATTTCGTGACAATAACACATGCAATTGCTCTACAATCTATTTCTTGGTGTATGCATCTAAAGGTTATTCATACCAATCAGGTTAGATATTTTAAACACATTTATAAAAGATGCTTCTATACATTAGTACAAAACCTTTTTTAAAACAAGGGGGGAGGTGTAACGATGTTGTCCGTTTGCAAACTAAATGTGATGATCGCACCTGTGCGCTCATCTTTATAGCGGAGAGCGAACATACTAAAAGCGTATTCGCAAACCATCCTTTCACCTTTCTATACGTTAGTCATTCTTTTATGGTCACGTGGTCAATTCGAATCTAAATTAAAATCGAACTTTAATAAACTAGATTAATATGGCAGAATTGTAGATCCAATAAGGAGACTTTAGGATAAAATTGATGATAAGAATTTCTATTTCATGAGACAGCGAGCCTAGTTCTGAGTTATTTTATAATTTTAAAACGTTCCTAAAATGCACCTGAACTCAAAAACTAGTCTCGCCTCATAATTCAAACAAACATTTCTCCCTTCTCTGAAATATCACATAAAATTTGAAAGCATTTGTTATTTAATTCCCAGGGTAAATTAAAAACAAAATTTTTACATTTTTATTAGCCGAACTAAAGAAAACCATATTCTAGAATGTCTCGTCTAAATTAGAAATTGGAGACGCTAATAACAATAAGTAGACCTCAATTTCAAGTACGGTATAATTTATGTGACAGGGTGACAGGACTGCACTCTCCTTGATGGTGTGCGTTGGCTTGAGAAAAGCGCCAAGAAGGGGCCGTAAATGGATCCGCCTACGCAACCAAAATTGGGGAAACTACGAACCAATTGAACAGTAAAAACTAATTCGAGGGGATGATTTCCACCAATTAATTTATAAGTAAACGCCCAAGAGTCCCGGGTTCTAGGGTGGGAAAATCTTCGGAGAGGTCCAGAGAACAGCTTTTTCACAGATGATCGTCAGATTGATTTGCATCCTTCTTTTGGGAAGTTCGTCTCCCTAATGTAAAGCTTAAGTTCGGTCTCGGAATGAGCAAATTTTCAAGTTTTTCTTGTAAATCGACTTCAATCAATGTTACCTGGCTGAGTTAATTTTATTCTCGTAAATTCACCCAATTTTTTATTTTCATAAGACGGCGATTGGAAGATTTAATTAAAACCGCGCAAAGAGACCGACCAAGGAATGTAGTTTAAAATAAATTCCCAGACTGCGCTCAAGTCAGGTCGTGACAATTTTCTGGTGACAGAGCGGTAGGATTTTTAATTAAATAATCGTTCGGATAAATTGGGAGTGAAACATTAAGAACTAAACGCACTCCAAGTTCTACAGATTCTCTTCAAGTGACATTTGAATTGAGTGAATTAAGTTTCGGACTGGTGCAAATAAAAGAAAAACTTGATAATAGATAACTTAACATTATTTTAAACTCAATTTGTAATGAAGAACTTTCATCGGAATTTATAATGGCAAAGAACAATTTAAAATGTACCATGTAAAGGAGTGAGGCTACTAATCCACCCAGGATCGAGATTTTCGCTTGACCGAGTGAACCAGAAACCTCGACTACAGACCAGCAACTTCTTCATCTTGGAGAAACAATCCTGAAAAAGTGATAATTCTTCATCGAGATTATTTACCTGCAGATAAAACAATGGGTTTTAAAGGACATTACCAACCGACGCAATTTGGAGAGTGATGGACAAAAATTCTTAGAAGGAATTAAAATCAAAATTAAAGGTTCACAGGCCTGTGCACCCAATGCTCGGCGCGGTTGTACGTGAAGTCCAATCCAACGTTGGACCCCAGGACCACGGAGAACAGAAGCAGATCATCATCGAGACCAGGGAACCGGAAATCTACAAGCGGAGGACATCGACCTGAAGAAAGAAAAATAGTGTTAGTGCGGGAGTGAATAAAAGTCATTTCGATAAAAAGAATAGTGAAAAGTGCATTAATTGGATTAACAAGAAAATCCATACCAGTATGTCGAATGTTGTATGCAGAGTGGTAAGTCTCCTTTTTATTTTAATCTCAATTCTGCCAAATTTTGTAGATAAAAATCAGTCTCTCCCAAGTTTCTTAAGAAAAATGTGGTAGAAATTTTCTGAAATTATGAAAGCATAATTTTTATAATAGTCTCGAGGCACACATTATTGTAATAAATAGGGACCATATTGAAAATTGTGTGCAAGAAGTTTCTTTTAAAGAATATATAGTTAATACATTTTTGGATCTTTTTATTTCTGTGACCTTGCGCTTATCTTCAAAATATTAAATTTTAAGATGGAGAAAGAATTTAATTCAATCCAAAATCAAGGTGAATTCTTGCAGGACGATCACGCTAACGCTTTAGAAAATGTCCCTTCTACTTCAGAAAATTCGAGCCACACAGACATTTCCGGATCCAGCACGTCTCATTTTGAGCCGACAGAAACGACAAATATGACTCAGGCAATTCTAAAATATCCCCTTGTCCTTTATGCCTTAAGTAAAGACGGAAGTCTCGTTCCTTACACCTTCAGGGAAGAGCAAGCTCCTGATTCTCAAATTATAACCCCGAGAGGCTCCCAAACGAGTCATGACACGCCCTCCCTTCCAGGAAATGAGATTCAAGTTCCTCAAACTAGACAATATGTGAGCATAAAAATTGCCGCGGACATGATTCCAGTCTTCGACGGCGAGACACCCTCAGTATTCTCCTTTATACGTGCCTGTAGGTCAGCCGAAAACTCCGTTCATCCAGGAGATAGACGTTTTCTTACCACGCTCATTAGGAATAAAATCAAGGGGGCCGCCAATTTGTTCTTAGACAATAACCCTGAAACTGACTCGCTGGATGCCCTATTGGAATCGATAAAGACAGCCTTTAGTCCTAAGCGCGATCTTAGTCAACTTCAGGCTAAGATCTCGAATATGGTCCAGGGCGATGACGAATCGGTCACGCAATATGGAATCAGAATGAGTGAGCTTCTTCGGCACATCCGCGAAACAATTGACCGAGATTTCCCACAAGAAGCTATTGCTGGGATGAAACTTGGTGCAAATCAAAATGCTGTGTCATGTTTTGTGAGGGGATTAAAAGAGCGTATAGAAAATAGAATGCAAATTAGGAAATCCAATAATCTGCAAGACGTAATAAATATCGCAGTAGTTATTGAGACAGAGGTAGAATGTCTAAGCAACCTGAGGAATTACCAAAAAACTCAATCATACCCTAGAGCCCACCCCTACATTCGCGACAATGTCCGTAATAGGAATGAACACTATTGGGTTCATAAAATCGAAGGTTCGCGGGGTCAAGTAGAAGAAACCAGAAAATGCTTTGCTTGTGGAAAGCGTGGACACATCAAGAGAAATTGTCCTGAATTGAGAAATGATTCTCAACAAACCAATAAGGAAGTTAAGGTCCTAATGCGTTGCGGATTTTGTGGGGGTCCCAATCATTATGAGGATACTTGTTTAGCCAAAAAGAGTCATTTGATCAATGCAGGTCTAAATTTTCCCAATGGTCCTCAAAAAGGAGGGAAATAAAAAGCAAAGCAAACTTACTTTCCAAAGCCAGGTCCTTCAACGTCCAATCACGTTGTGTCGTTTGCTCCATCGAGCCCTCAAAAATAAGTGAAAATCCGGTGATAACTTTAAATGACGATCTCTTCCATAGTGAGGCAGCTGAGTTCCTTGCAGATACCGGCTCGGATTTAAACCTGATTAAAGAAAATACTATTAAAAAGGACATTTTTATAGATAAAAATAAAATTATTAATTTAATAGGAATAGGGAAGGGAGTGACCAAAACTTCGGGGGAAATTAAATTATTAATAAAAGGAGCACCTGTCAAATTTCAGTTGGTGCCAAAGAAGTTCAAAATTCGTCAATAAGGAATTCTGGGAGCAGAATTTCTGAAATCTCAGGAAGCAACTTTGTAATTTAAAAGAAACGCAAGTGGAGAACTCATCTTGGGTGGCGTTAGTATCCCTTTCGAAACTAGCACCACAATCAGATTACTTGCTCGCCAAAAAAACTTAATTACTCTCCCTATAAAAGGTAATAATCCAAAATCTGGGTATATGCCAAGAATCCGAGTCGCACCTGGTATTTTTGTAGGAGAGGCTTTGGTGACTCCACAAAATGGATATATCAAGGTCTTCGCGATAAATAAAACATAAAAAAATACCGAGATAACCCTGCCTCCTACCAAACTGGAAGACTTTTACATAAAAAAAACCGAGAAAAACAGCATAAATAAAGATGATCCATTTTCTGAAAAAGAAGTAGCTCATGTGAGGAGAATGCGCGATATTGTTCAAATTTTAAAATTAGACGATTTAAATAACGAAAAAACAAGTAGTTTAATGTAACTCATACATAAATTTCGATATCAGTTCAATTTACCGACAGAGAAGCTAGGAAGCACTAACGCAACTACCCACAAAATTATTACTAGCGACGAAAAAATTGTAAATGTTAAACAATATCGCCAGACTCAATTTGACAAGGATGAAACGCGGAAACGCGTAAAAGAGCTACTGGAAAATGACATAATCAAGCCCTCACATTCGCCCTATAATTCTCCCCTATTGATAGTCCCCAAAAAGCTCGACTCTCAGGGAATAGTTAAAACGAGAATGGTCATTGACTATAAGGCATTATGTTCGAAAACTGTCGGTGATCCCTATCCTTTGCCTAATATATGCGATATATTGGATCAATTAGGTGGTGCCAAGTACTTTTCTACCCTAGATCTAGCTGCTGGATTTCATAAAATCCCAATGGACCCGAAATCCCAGCCAAAAACTGTCTTCTCTAGTCCTTATGGACACTACGAGTATAAAAGGATGCCCTTTGGCTTAAAAACTGCCCCTTCCACCTTCCAAAGACTGATGGACCAAGTTTCATCCAGACTACAAGGTCTAGAGCTTTTTGGTTATATGGACGATATCGTCATACATGCAAGCTCTTTGGAAGAACATTCTGGAAAATTAAAAAAGCTTCTTGGAAGAATTCAGACTGCTGGACTCACACTTCAGCCTGATAAGTGTCATTTTTTAAAAAAGGAAATCGCTTATCTGGGTCACGTGATTACACAAGATGGTGTGAGATCTGATCCTCGCAAAATCGAATCTGTCGAAAAATTCCCCATCCCCAAAACCCGCCAAAATGTTAAGCAGTTTCTTGGATCGATCGGTTAATATCGGCGATTCATACCCGCTTTTGCCAAAATTGCTAAACCCTTAACTTATCTCACCAAACTCGGCGTCAAGTTCAATTAGGGCGAAATTCAACAAAAAGCGTTTGAGAGGCTTCGTGACCTTATTATAACCGACCCCATACTTCAGTACCCTGACTTTAGCAAGCCTTTTATTGTGACAACCGATGCATCCAATTATGCCATTGGAGCTGTGCTAAGTCAAGGAAAGATTGGAGAGGATCTCCCAATAACGTATGCCTCTAGGACCCTCAATAACGCCGAGACACGTTATTCGGCGATAGAAAAAAGAGCTTTTGGCTATTTTATTTGGAGTAGAAACTTTTAGACCTTACCATTATGGCCATAAATTCACCTTGGTCACTGATCATCGACAACTGGTATGGCTGCATGAAATGAAAAACCCTGCATCAAAGTTAGTTAGGTGGGCTTGACACTGAAGGAATGTAATTATACCATTTTGTACGAACGCGGAAGAATAAATGCAAATGCCGATGCATTGTCAAGAAATCCCGTGAGTAATTAAAAGGTATGTGAAGTTAAAGATACCCAAGCGGGAACATCTGACAAGACAATTGAACCGCCGGATCGTAGGAGGGCATATAAAGTCTGATGGCTGGTGGCGGGAGGGGCCCTTGGCATTTTTAAAAAAATTTACAAATTTTAATTTTTTTAAATATATTCTTATTCAATATTTGAATGCGCATCTTTTTTCCTTTCGTAAAAAGTTGTAGCTCTGTTCATTCTTGAAATAATTGCAAAAAACACGAATTTTGAAAACTGACCAAATTCCGTCTTTTCTCACTTCAACTCGCTCTAATTCACAGAATATTAAAGATTTTTACTTAAAATTTGGAGGAATTATATTTCAAAGTATACTTCAAACGGTAGCGTAGTTTAAATTCATTTGTTTCGTTATGAAAAATTGTTAATAATGTTTTTCTAGGTAAGTATACGAAAATGTTTTCAATATTTTCAATCGCAAAGTCTATCGAGGTAAGTGTAAGCTATCAAAAACTTCCAGCGGATGAAATGTCCATTAGAATTCGTAGAAGTTTTTTGTGAAGTTTCACTTCAATTGGGATGGGATGGGATGGGATGGGATGGGATGGGATGGGAGAATTACGAGAATGGCGAGAATGGCAAGAATGGCGAGAATGGCGAGAATGGCGAGAAAGTGTTCGTGGGAAAATTTAATCCATTTAATTAATTTTTTAACAGGCTATCAACCCCTTTCTTCCAAGCGTATACCAAACACTTTATCAATTTTTTTTTAAAGGGTGTGTTTATTGAGAAAAAAAACAATCAAACGAAAAAGATGTGTTTTATAAAAATTTAAGACTTTCATCCAACCAATTTTTTAATACAGCCCATAATTTTGAATGTCTCGGGAAATTTTGTCACAGTTCTTTTTGAAGAAAAAATTTTATCGGAACTAAATTTTAGACAATTGCATTCTAGGTGAAAAGAATAAGATTCCAGAGTAAGAGAAGGGAATAGGAAAGGGCGACTAATATGGCAACGATAAGGGTAAAGAAGTGATGAGTGTAGTTGGTGTAAGATGGATGGGAAAGGGGAAGAGGTGATAAATTAGTTAGGTAAATGAACTGGAAGAGCTGAGGATGGAGATGAAAGAGGGGCAAAGAATGAAAAGGAATAAACATAAGGTGATATTAGGGAAAGGTGTCAATATCAATAGATGAGAGTAGGGAGGGGCGGCTAACATATTAGGTGTGAGGGTGAAGGAGTGATAAGGGAGGTGGCTATCGAGTAGAGAGTGTAGGAAAATGAAGAACGAAAGAGAAGGATAATGGAAAAGAATAAACAGCTGGTGAGATTAGGGGAAAGGTAATGGTTGAGCGAAGGGATAATGGGTGTGTGTAAGAGAAAGGGTCAAGGGGAACAGAAAGGAAAAATAAGAGAGGAGATAATTTTTTCAAAAAGCTATTTAGGAAGTTGATAACTCAAGCAATTATCGCATCTGAAACCGTGAGAAGGTAGGGTACCAGCAGATAAAAGTTACTTGGTAATAAACCAGTCATAATAGTCTAATTATCAGGAAGTCCAATAGGGGAGGTCAGACCCATTTAGATAATATCGGTGAAAAAATATGCTTCCAAGAGAACCATTCTTTTATATATTTTTTTTTTTAGGAAAAACCGGGGAATAAATGCTATTTTCGTACTTTTACGATAAGATTAATTTTTTATGCTCTTATCTCAATTAGAATGTATTGGTTTTATGGGAAAATGGAATTTCGCGGATTACATCAAATCTCGATGTTCTCAAACTAAGGTTGAATTTTTACCGGTTTTCCGGTTTCCTCCATCAAAAATTATTTTGGATTAATTTAATTTTCCAGCAAAACTATGCTAGATGTGAAAAAAATGTTGAAAAGCAAAATTGTTCATCTCCAAAAAATCTACAAATTTTATTGAAACTATTTTTTAATAATGCTTATACTTTTTATTTTAATTGTTAAAAATTTTATTAGAAATTGAAAATTCAATTTTTCACCAAAACTATGCTAGATGCGAAAATGCGAACTGAATTAATAGAACCCAATAAAAAAATCTAACTATTTTTGTTTGAAAGTTTTTTTTTTTAAGTGTCATATATTTTTCGATCAGAATTCATCTCTTTTGATCAAAAATTTAATAACTGGGTTGAAAGTTCAACTACTTTGTTGAAAATAAATTATTTTTGCAAAATATTCATCTCATTTTTTGATTTTTTTTTAATCAATCATTTTAGCTAAAAATTCATTTCTATGGTTGAAGATTTAACTATTTTCTTGCAAATTCTTTTTTTTTGAATTGAAAATTAATTTTCTTATCTGAAAATGTAATTTTTTCATTTTTCATTGAAAATTGATATTTTGAATTGAAAAGTTATCCTTTCTAGATGAAAATTCAACTATTTGTTGTAAATTAACTTTTTCATTGCAAATTTATATTTTCGGGTAGAAAAATTCAACCACTTTGTAGAAATCTAAACTATTTGGTTGAAAATTGAACTTTTGCTGAAAAATTAAAATTTTGGTTGAAAGTAAAAATATGCTTGGTTAAACATTCAACCATTTTGTTACAAATTAAACTGTTTTTTGAAAAATTTGACCACTCAGTAGGAAATTAATTTTTTCTCAAAAATCATATTTTCGGGTTAAAATCCAACTGTTCTGTTGATAATTCATCTTTATACCTTCAAAAATCAACAATTTTATAGAAATTTTTTCTTTTTTTGTAAAACAATCTTCTTGGTGAGAAATTAATCTTTTCGGTTAAAAATTTAACTCTTTGGTTAAAAATACATCTTTCATGGTTGAAAATTAATTTTTTTCTGAAAATGCAACTATTCTATTTTTGGTAGAAAATTCATGTATTTTTTTGAAAATGCGTTTTTTGATGTCGAAAATTAGTTTTTCAGAAAATAAATTTGACGATTCAATTTGTGGCTAAAAACTTATCGTTTATAGTTAAAATCTACTTGGTTGAGGATTCAACTATTTTGTTGAAAAATTCTTTTTTTTGTTAAATTTAACTAGTTAAAAATTCGCTTTTTTGTTGTTGAAAAATAATTTTTTGAACTATATATTTAACTATTTCCTTTTTCGTGGAAACTTAACTTTTTATATCGAAAACTAACTATTTGGTTAAAAATTCATTCACTTTGTTGAAAACTGCTTTATTCATAGAAAATTAATCTTCTTGGTTAAAAATTTTCATTTTTAGGTTGAAAATTTATCTCTCTGAAGAAAAATTTAAATATTTTTCCAGAAGTTTAATTATTTTGCTGAAATTTTAACTAATATGTTTGAGTCATCTTTTTTGGTCGAAAATTTAAATTTTTTGTTAATAATTGCTTCTTATGTTAAAAATTATTTTATTTTAAATGATACTATTTCATTTATGTTGAAAATTTGTACTTTTGTGCAGAAAATTAATTTTGCTTTTTAAAAATTCATTTATTTGATTGGGGATTCAAAATTTTGTGATAATTTTTTTTTTTAATCCAACTGATTAAAACGTCGTTTCCTTGTTGTTCAAAAATAATTTTTGGACCTGAAAATTTAATTATTTATTTTTTGGTTGAAAATTAAAATTTTTGGTTACAAATTTAATTGTTTGGTTGAAAATTCCTTTATCATTAGAAAATTAATTTTCTTGGTAGAAAATTCATCTTTGTAGAATAAAAGTTTAGCTTTTTCGTAAGGATTCAAGTATTTTATTAAAAGTTTAATTTTTTGTGAAAAATGTAACCAGTTTGTTGAAGTTATCTTTTTTTGTTTAAAATTCTACTTTCTTGTGGAAAATTCTACTTTTTGATTTGAAAATTCAACTTTCTTTAAAAAAATCTTCTTTTTGGCTTGAAAATTCAAGCATTTGCACGAAAGTAAAACTGTTTTTGAATTTGTTGTTAGTTAAAGAAAAATTATTTGTTTGGTTAAAAATTTAACCATTTTTTTGGTCGAAAATTTAACGGTTTTGTTATAAATTCGTCCATTTAATTTGAATAGTCATCTTTCATGACTGAAAAGTCATTTTTCTTGGATGAAAATTCATCTGTCTTACCTTAAAATTTTACTATTTGGGTAAAACTTCAAATAATTTATTAAAAATGCCATTTTCAGAAAATATATGCGTGATTTAAAATACCTATTAAAAAAAGAAATTTCATCTAAACAGGATCTACAAATTTATTTTGGACTATTTTTTTATAAGACTTATAGTCTTTAAATTGTGATAACGCTTTTTCAGAAAAATAAAAAATTCAATTTTTCGGCCAAATTATGCGGCATAAAAAAAGAGTTCAAAAAGCAAATTTTATCTCCTAAGAAGACTTACAAAATTTTCCTCAAAATTTTTCTGGCAGGACTCACGATTTTTTTATTCTTTAAATTAATTTAAATTTAATTCAATTAAAATTATCAGCCCAACAACGTAAAACACAGAGTAAAATATTACATAAATTTTTATATCAGCTCATACGAATTTATAAAATAAATATTGACGCTGAAAGTGACTAACGAAATACAAATATGTCAAAAGAACGCTCTTGCAGTTTATTATCTATAAGATAACGGCTACAGAAATTATTATATAAGCCAAGAACGTGCTAGAATATTTATCAGTCACAGTTTCAGTCAAATTCTTTAATTATACATTGATAATTTTTTCTTCTAGTTAAAAAATATGAAGATTCTCTATACTCTCGTCATAACCTTAGCAGTTATCCTCAATTCCATTGGTAAATATAGCAATTATAATAATAAAAATAATAATAATAATGATAATTTAAAGTACACCAAACTCTCGGTTTCTGTCCCCCCGCTCTCGGTCTTCCTAGAACTGTGAAGCAGAAAGGCGCAGTGCGCGGGTACTCATTCGCGTATATTGCGCAATATTATGTAAGGGATGAATTTCCATCCAAATGGATACATTTTCAACCAAGTGAGAGTTCGCATATTATTTGACATTAAAAATGGTGGAGGGGTTTCTTGTTTAATTACGGTCTATTATGTGGGGGGTATTCTTGACACTGTAATTGCTCAAATTTTTTACATTTTTGAAGAGAAAAGGAAAATTAAATTATGAGAAAAACTCATTTTGAAGAATTCGAAAAAAAATTTGTTATCCTTTTTAATAATTTTGAAAGATTTCGAGATTAATTTTTTTTTCACGATTTCTGGGAAAATTTTCAATGGTTAAGGTTTAATTTTGAGGGAATAATTTTGAGTTTTCAAAATTTCAAATATGTGGTAGAGAATAAAAAAATTATTTTTAAGATCATGCGAAGAGTTCAAATGATTTTTTTAAATGAATTGTAAGAGAAAATTGAAAAAGATTACAAAACATGGAAAATTATATTCTAAAATTTTGAAAAATAGTGTAAAAGATTTTGAAGCAAGATTTTGTCATATTACATAATTTTAGAACAAACTTGAGTAATTGTAAGATACTTAGAAGTTTTGAAACGATTCAAAAATAATAAAAACTTGCAAGATATTTTTGGAATTTTGTAAGGTTTTTTATTTTGAAAAATTAATTTTCAGATAATATTTAATAAGATTAATTTAATTTTCGAAGAAGAATCTGAAAGATGTTAAGACAATTTATTTAATTTGCAGAATTTAAATAACAATCTCACGAAAAATTTGAATAATTTTAAAATATGAGAAGGTTTAACAGTTTTGAAAAGATTGAAAGAAGACTTTTCTTCAAACTTATGAGAACATTTTTTATTTTTTTTTTTTATTTTAAAAAATCAACTTGAAGAGAAAGTTGAAAAAGACTTTGAAACATTTCAAAAAATTTCAAAAATTTTCAAAGAAGAATCTGAAAGATTTTAAGAAAATTTATTCAATTTTGCAGCATTAAAATCAAAAAGATTCACGAAAAATTTAAATAATTTTACAATATTACAAGGTTTAAAAATGTTTAAAGGATTAAAGAAATAATTTTCTTAAGAATTATGGGAAAATTTGTTATGATTTTTTTATTTTTAAAAATGAACGTTAAGAGAAAATTGAAAAAGATTGCAAAACATTTCAAGAGATATCCTTAAATTTTGAAAAAGAGTAGAAGGTTTTAGAGCAAAACTTTTCAATTTGGTAAGATTGAAAAAAAAATATCGAGTAAATTCAAGAAATATTTAGAAGATTTGCAAAGATTGAAAAAAATTTAAACTGTAAAAAATTTTTAAAAATGCAGATTTTTTTTAAGATTTCAAACCTAAACCTTAGAAACTTTGAAAGAATTTTTAAAGGTTTTAGGTGAACTGAAATTTTTTTCTCAAAGTTCATAGAAAAATTTGAACGATTTTAAGGAAATTTTTTGAACATTTTGAATGATTTTTCGAAATTTTAGGAAAAATTTGAGTCAGTTAGAAATATTTTTAGGAGTTTAAGGGGTTTTGAATAGATTTAAAATATTTAAAACTTGTAAGCATTTCCGAAAAATTTATCAAATATTTTTTATTTCTTCCAAACTTCTAAAAGTCCTAAATATGTGTAAATACCCTCGAATTTTTCTTATATATTATAAAATCTTGTGAAATAAGATTGTTTTTTTTTTCTTATATCTTCTGGATTATTTTTTGACACATTTGAAATATTTAAAAGAATTTCTGATTCTGAAAAGAATCTTACAAAATTTATATTTATATAAGTTTAAAAACAAAATGATAATACTTATTTTCTTGTCAGTAATTTCAATATTTGTGTGAATAAAAAAAACATTCATAAAGCAATAAATAATTTTTTATCAAGTAGTTAATTTGAAAAAAATAGTTTTATTTTCAACAAAATAGTTGAATTTTTTAATAAAAAGGATCAGTTTCAACTAAACAAGATATTCATAATTTCTTACTCAAATAGTTGAATTTGAACCAAATAGTTGCACCTTTTTACCAAAAATATGCTGTCTACGAAAATATGAATTTTGAAAAAAGACATATTTTACACAAATTAATTAAATTTTCAACCCAAAAATAAAAACTTAAAAACGGTAATTTTCAAATAAATAGTTTAATTTTCAAATGAAAAAAAAAACGATTAAAAATATAAATTTTCAACCAAGGTCGGGGAGCGCAAAAAAGGATAGCTCGAGGCCTCCGCCTTGCCATTCCTCGTCTCTAAATTTCCATTTGTAAATTGCAAACAGTCAATACCAACATACGATTTCATACTTCAACAAAAAATGAATACCCTCTTTCTTGTTGCAGAATTAAGTTCACAATTCGATTGTTTACCGAACGGCGAGCCTATTCCTGGTGTTCCTCGTTGCGGACCTTCTCACTCTAATGACACGCATTTGTCTGAAAGTTTTCTTCTTCCTGACAGACCTCATCTTTCGGGTTCTCCGGTCCAGTCTTCACCTCCTGCGGAGCCTCTTTTTTGTGTCAGGTCCAGGTCTCCTCCTGCCAGCTTCAGGTCTCCTCCTGCCAGTTGCACGTCTCCTCCTGCCAGTTGCAAATCTCCTGCCAGTAGCGGGTCTTCTCCTGCCAAACGTCGTCCTCCACTCATACTGGGATTTAGGCTTGATCAACTCAGATTTATTAGGCTTATTCCCCACTCGAATCCGCACCGGGTATTCGAAATTCGGCGGTTCACTTTCTCTGGTGATAAGCCAATTGAATTGAAAGGAGCACATGGAGCCTCTGCACCCATGCCAACTGAAGAGCGAAATGTTTTAACAACATCCAATGGTGACATCCTGGCAATATTAGAGCGTAATAATACAATTCTTCGTGGACTATATACGCGTAAATATGGAACTGCAAGACGGGCGAAAATAAACATGGACAATGGCGTGGTTGTCGAATTAAGTCGCGATGAAATCAAGGAAACTCCCACTAGCTGCAGAGAGCAAATAAGAAAGCATTTTAGAATAGTACATGCAGAACACATGTAAACTGAAGTCCTTCTCACCATAATTTCAATTTTTACCATTCAGAGTCGGTGAGTAAGATATCTCAAGAACGGCTTCCCCGATTGCTTTCAAATTTTCATCAGTTATTTTAAATATAAAACTCTTCGGATTGAACTATCGGCTTTTTTTAATAAATTTTTTTGCTTTGTATGGTCGAAAAAAGGGCGTTTTTGTAGCGAAAATTTGACTTTTGACTTCAAAAGTCCGCCATTTCGTGAAAAATTAATATTTTCACATCTAGTTTTGTTCATCTCCAGGAAAAAACTGTTTACTGATGAATGCCGTTGGATTTTTTTATTTCGGATGATCCAGACTTGAGCCACTTCACTCACCGCAAAACGCCTTTTTTTGGATCCCTCGTAGATTGGCTGTAACGCGCTTGTTTATCACACTTTTATGATTAAAAAATTATTGTAACTTCTTGAAATATGTGGTAATTGAATGTTAAAAGTTCGGTAATAAAATAAACAAATCTGTCTTTATGAATTTTTTTTTTCTAACCCGAAAATGAAGAGACCTCTCAATGGTAAAAACGAGATTGACAGAAACTAAATTTGGTAGTAACAAAATCTATGCAATGTAAAGTTTTTATAATATAAATTTAAAAATATAGTTTTTCATACGAAACTCAAAAATAGTTCACTATTTGAGGCCTTGAAACTGAAAGTTTTCTACTTCAAAAGCTTAAATTTGAAAATGTTTAAAATATCTTAATTTTCGAAAGTTCCCAATTTCAAATTTCACAATTTTGTAATTTCAAATTAGAATCTTGAAGTTGTCAGAACAATTACACTATTCAATTCCTAATGGTTTGGTTTCAATTGGATTATGTTTTAAAGTTAATAATTTTAGATTTGAATATTCTGAATTGTTTGGTTTTGATTTTAAACGTACAAAATTGGTATCATATATAGCAATCTTGTTTTCTATTCTTTTTTTATTTTTAATGTAATATCCTAAAATTGTCTGATTTTTATTCAAAGACTTGAAAAAATTAATTAAATGGGTTTGAGCATAAAAAAGTTTGAATATCACAATTCTCAGTGACTGGAAATTTGTTCAGTTTTCAATCAAAATAATTCAATTTTAAATTGAAAATTTGTCTATTTTCAATAATGAAAATGACGATGAATTTATTGTATGATAGTAACTTTTCTATTTTTGGTTGAAAATTTAAACTTCTTAGTTGAAAATTGATATTGTTAATCAAAACATTTATGTTTGCTGGTAAAAACTTGAACTATTTTCTTAAAAATTAAACAATTTTTTGAAACATTTCACTTTTCAGCAGACAATTAAATTTGTTGTTGAAAAATTATATTTTATGGTTGAAAATTCAACTGTTTTGTAGAAAATCCGCATTAAACTTGTTGGTGCAGAATTCATCTTTTTAGTTGAAAATTCAACTATTGGTCAAAAAATATATATATTTGGATTACAAATATAACTATTTGGTCGACAACTGCTTTTTTTCAAATCATTTTTTTTGTTCAATCTACCTATTCCATTCTTGATACAAAATTTATCTTTTATGAATTGAAGATTCAACTATTTGGCAAAAAACTCATATATTTGTGAAGAAAATTAATCTTGCTTGTCGAAAGTTTATCTTTTTGGTCGAGGATTCAACCGGTTGAAAATTCATTTTTTTTTTTTGTTCAAATTAATTTTTTAGACAAAATATTTAACAATTCCATTGTCTAGTCGAAACCTTAATTCTTTTTAGTTAAAAATTCATCTTCCATGAATGAAAATTATTTTTTTTGCTGAAAATTCATCTTTTCCGGATCAAATTTGAGTATTTTCTAAAGCATTTGACTATTTAGCTTTAAAACCTATTTGCTTGAGGATTTAACTTTTTTTTTAAATTGCTTTTTCTTCGTTAAGTTCAGCAAGTTAAAAATTTGTTTTTTGTTGTTGAAAAATTAATTTTTAAACTGTAAATTTGTATATTTGGTTGAAAATTCATGTATTCTGTTGAAAATTCGTATTCTGGTCCAAGAATTAATCTTCTTGATTGGAAATTCATCTTTTCAGGTTCAAAATTTCGCTTTTTGATTAAAAATTAAATTATTTTGGTAAAGTCATCTTTTTTGGTCAAAAATAACTTCAACTGTTTTGTTCAATATTTGTCCTTTTAGATATAAAATTCATCTTCTATGGTAGAAAAGTCAACTATTTTTGGTTGAAAATTCTCTTCTCTTGGTTGAAAATTAACTTTTTGGTTGAGAATTCTTCTTCTTATGTTGAAAATTCGACTATTGGTTAAATCTTCAACTATTTTTTTAAAGATTCATCTTTTCCGCTAAAAAACCTTACTTTTTGGTTATTAATGCAACTGTTTTTTTGAAAACTATTATTTTTTCGTTAAGAATTCGTCTTTTCGGTTAAAAAATTTAACTATTTTCGTGAAAATGCAATATGGTTGTCCTCGACCCGTTTCTGATGGATATAAAAAATATATTAAGAAATTATAATCTATGAAAAAAAGTCTGAAAAAGAAATAAGTACTTCTAAAAAGATATACGCAGTCTGTCATTAATATTTAATGCTAGGATTTGCCGTTCTTCTCTTTATGATCGAAAATTATGTTGAAAAATAAAAATTTTCAACCCAACAACGTAAGACACAATTCAAAAGATTATCTAAATTGTGATATGAGTTTTAACGAACTTATGAACAATATTATTTTCGCTGAAGGTGACTCTCAATAAATAATAATATCTCATAAGTACGAGCTTAAAGTTTTATATCTGTGAGATAACAACTGTAAAAATTATTATGTAATCGAAGAACGCGCCAGAGAGATCAACTACATCATTAGTCAAATTCTTCAATTAAACATTGATCATTTTTTCTTCTAGTTAGAAAAGATGAAGATTCTTCATACTCTCGTTATATCCTTGGTGGTAATCCTCAATATAGGTGAATATTATAATAATAGTATTAATAATTGGAAGTACATTTTTTTAAGCTAAACGAAAATCAGAAGTTGTGCGATTTAATCTGCATTCCATCCCAACTGCTATTTCGCTTCAAACTTTATTTTTGTTTTTCCAAAATGAGTACGAATTTAAACTGAAGTCATTCCGGGAGAATCTAGAACATCTATGTGATAAATGTATGTTATAAACAAAAATTATCAACTGTTGAAGAATTCTTACATTCTTGCATTTTGAGAAAAATCATAAAAAGTTTCAAGTATTGAAGATTAGTTTTGGGTGTTTTTCAACGGAAACAAATATTTCGTAGCAAAAAATCTTCGAGTATTAAGAAAGGATATGACGAGCTCTAATAATTTAATTTTCTTTTAGTATTTTTTCCATGGGAGTCAATAATCCAAATTAAGCATTTGGAAAATTCATACAGTCAATACCAACATAAGATTTAATACTTTAAGAAAAAATACATACTCTCTTTTTTTGCTGCAGAGTGGAGTTTACAGTCCAAGTCCGTACCAACTTCTGCCACTACTCCTGGTATTCCTCGTTCGGAACATTCTTACTCTGATGACAAACATTTTTCTGAAAGTTCTCTTCTTCCTGAGAAACCTCATCTTTTGGGTTATCCGGTCCAGTCTCCACATCCTGCCGAGCCTTTTCCTCGTGCCAGGTCAAGGTCTCCTCCTGCCAGTTGCAGGTCTCCTCCTGCCAGTTGCAGCTCTCCTCCTGCCAAACGTCGTTATCTACACATACTTGGTTTTCCACCTAATCAAGCTAGATTTATTAGGCTTATTCCCCACTCGAATCCGCACTGGGCATTCGAAATTCGGAAATACACTTTCCCTGGCAATAAACCAATTGAATTGAAAGGAGCAAATAATGCCCCAGCGCCTATGCCGATCGAAGAGCGATATGTCTTAACAACATCCAATGGTGACATCCTGGCAATATTGGAGCGTAATAATACAATTCTTCGTGGAATATATACGCGTAAATATGGAACTGCGAGGCGGGCGAAAATAAACATGGACAATGGCGCGGTTGTCGAATTAAGCCGCGATGAAATCACTGCAGCTCCCACAAGCAACAGAGAACCGATAAAAAAGAATTTTACGGCAATACATGTAGACTATATGTAACCAAATCCTTCCCACCATGATTTGAATTTCTACAAGTTTCAACAGTTATAATTGAATACTCCTTAATTGTAAAGACACACTACCGTCGGAAATTGTGCGCACGACTCTTGTGAGCGCTATTAAAAATCACTGCTGACTTTGAACCAAGATATTTCGGCGAAAAAAATATATAGCGCATTTGTTTCAAACAGTTGGACAGCTTATGAAATTCCACTTCTAGTGGTACACAAAAAATATTTTTTTGACCTTTGGAAAATAATACAGCACGTGAGAAGTTTAAAAACAAAATTCGAGATTTTCTCAAATTTTCTACCTCAACTTCAACTTATAGCACGACCTGGGGAAATTTTTCCAAAAACCTCGACGTTATACGTCATCGAGCCTGAAACCTTATCTTTAATTTAAGCCAAGAAAATTTGAAAAATCTTAATGGGTACGCGAGTTATGATTAAAAATGTTCAATCATATCTAAGCTCAATTACTCACAATTGGATTGACTTGTGCTAAAAGTTGAAGTTGCGGTAGAAAATTTGAGAAAATCTTCAATTTCGTTTTTAAACTTCTCACGTGCTGTATTATTTTCCGAAGGTCAAAACATATTTTTTGGGCAACACTGGACGTGGAATTTCATAAGCTTTCCAACTGTTTTAAAAAAAATGCCCTATCTCTTTTTTACACCGAAATATCCTGTTTCGAAGTCAGTAGTGATTTTTTAATATGAATAAAAATTCATAAACTTAGATGATTTTGAAGATCGGAAGTCAATTCTAATTATAGATTTCCAAATTGATGAAATTTTAAATGTAAATCATCAAAATTACGAAATTTTCATTCTGAAACTCAAAACTTGCATAATTTTTTAATGTAAATTATTTACCTGAACACTATTCAAAAAAATGTTCATATTATACTCGCTAAACAAGAGTAGTGAATATGAATCCCTATTCAATTGAACTGTATACTGATCAGCTAAATCAATATCAGAGAACTGAAATACGGTAATTTCAATAAAAAAAGTTAAATTACTTATGTGGAAAAATGTGATGAAATATTTGTTCATTAAAATATTATTTTAAAACCTATTCGCTGCGTGGGCGGACTTCAATGTTTTTCTAAATTAGAAATAGAATTTTTAAAGAAGTATTTTTAGTTTTTAATACAATTATTGTCTCATCATTGTGTATTTCCATTTTGAAATTTTCATATTCAAGAATATATGAATAATAATTTCACTTTTAAACTTTCGCTCATAATTATTCAGAGATGAAAGATTTCCGCCCTTCATTTTCGCAATGTGCTGATACATGCCTGGAGCAGTTTTGCCTTTCTGACGTTTCAGAGTTGAAAGACAGATGACAACTTGAGGAAACAGATGCTCCCTAAATGTTCCAACTTTGTAAATTCCTTCCGAGGAAATTATTTGAACTTTTTTATTTTAATTATTAATAATAATCTTCGAATTTATTCATTTACTCTCTTTAGAATTGTTTCATTTAGGACGCTTCAAGTTTGAATTACAATTTTTTTAAAGTTTCCAATTGTAACGCACATAATTTTCCAATTTTTTAGAATAATTAAACGATATAACATTAAAAATATTTCAAATATGAAAAAATTTGTCTGGTTTTGGAAATAAAATTCTTCGAAATCGCAGAATATCAAATTGAAAGACTTCATAGTTGCACAATTTTCAGTTTTATGACTTTGTAATTAAACAATTTTGAATAAAATTCATGCAGTGTAAATTCACAATAATGAAACATAGAGACATCATTTCTCAAATTTGGTCCTCAAAAATGAGAAGATTCTAGAACTAGCCAATAAAAAATTGAATTTTTTTAAATTTGAAAGTGTTCCAAAATATTAAACATTTCAAACTAAACTTAATGAAAGAGAGAAAATTTCCTAAATTGTGCAATTTCAAATATTATAATCATATATAGCAATGTTGTTATATATATATATATTTTTTTAAATTTTTAATTTTCAATCTACTATCTCAAAATTGTCCCGTTATTAGTTAAAGAACAAAAAAAAATAATCATTGAAAATTGAACATATTTGTTAGGAAAATTTCAAGAAAGAATAATAATTATAACAAAAAGTGTTAAAAATTACACGTTTTGAAGTGAAAAATTGAAAAATTGTGTTTTTTGAAAATCAAAGTCAATAAAAAATAAGTTACCTGAAATTGATACATCAATATTTTAATGATTTCTTTAATTTTAAATTATTACAATTTTTGATTTCTGAATACTTTTTATTTTGCAACTAAAATAAAAATTGTTGAATTTTGAAGAGTATGATGTATGATAATCAATAATTTATTGATGGTTGATTTTCAAGTAATCTAACTTTACTTAAAATAATTGAAATTTTAAAGGGTTTAGGCATAAAAAAGTTTGAAAATATTGTTCTTTTTTTAAAATTCTATTGATATCAAGCTTTTTGATTTGGGACTTTTCCAATTTGAAATTTTCACTTCAAAGTAGTTAATTATTAATTAAATTTTTTTTGAGCGAAATATAAAAAAGAATTAACAATAGATTTTAAATCTTTCATATCCTCATTATTATAAAATGAAAATCCGAATACGTAATTTTGTCTAAATTGTTCCAAAAATTTGTTGTTTAACAACGAAGTTGATTTTTTTTTTAAATTTTCCCAAGTGACATTTCTTTTTAGACATTTAGATTAATCAAAGAAGATCTTGAAACAGTGTGACAACTATATGGAGATTATTTCGAGTTGATTAGAATAATTGAAAAAATGTTTATTATGTTATAAACAAATTAATGAAGAAAAATCATTTTTTGGGCTTGGCAATGTTCAGCGGATTTAAATTAATAGATTTTGTATAAAATGTGAGAGAAATAAATGTTTTATTACCATTAATTGAGAATAGATGCTTTTTGGTGATTGTTTAAATAATTTTTCTAAACAAATTCACAGTTTGGCGAATGTTTAATGAATAGGCTCAATTTTCATTTACGGAATCAACAAGAGATCTCTTCCCGATGACTCTTTATCATGATACTTTGCAAATTGACAACAATGATGAATTATTTAAACAATTTTTTAAAAACAAATTCACAGTTTGGCGATTTTTCAATGAATGGGCTAAATTTTTGTTTACGGAATCAATTAGGTATGCCTTTCGGATGACTCTTTATTATGATACTTTGCGAATTGACAACAATTTATTCATTATTTGAACAATTTTTATAAACAAATTCACAGTTCGGCGATTTTTCAATGAATGGGCTAAATTTTTGTTTACGGAATCAACTAGGTATGTCTTTCGGATAACTTTTTACTATGATACTTTGCAAATTGATAAAAATTAATAATTATTCAAACAATTTTTATAAACAAATTCACAGTTTGGCGATTTTTCAATGCATAAGCTCAATTTCTGTTTACGGAATCAACTAGGTGTGTCTTTCTGATGACTCTTTATTATGATACTATGCAATCGGACAACAATTTTTTCATTATTTAAACAATTTTTATAAACAAATTCACAGTTTGGCGATTTTTCATTGAATAGGCTCAATTTTTGGTTATGAAACAAACTAGGAATGTGTTTCCGATAACTTTTTACTATGATACTTCGCAAATTGATGAAAATTATTGATTATTTAGACAATTTTTATAAACAAATTCACACTTTGGCGATTTTTCAATGCATAAGCTCAATTTTTGTTTACGGAATCAACTAGGTGTGTCTTTCCAATAACTCTTTACTATGATACCAGGTAATTTCACTTTCAACAAATTAAAAATAACTATGGCAGTAATTTTCAATTCTAAATGATGAAGCATAATATTTCTTTCTAGTTAAACATAAAGCATACTGGGTTTTAAGTGAAAAAGTTCAATTAAGCGCATTATTATGACACCTAACCTATAAGCAGCGGTACTCACGTTAAAATTGTGACATTGATAGTGAATTTTAAAGAAAATTCCACCCGTACGTTGTACTGTGGTCATAAATAAAAATTTAATCGATGAATTTTAGGTTATTGAATTAGTTTTAAATATTTTACCAGATTTGGGTGCATCAAAGAACTTTTAGCTTTCACGCACTGTGTTTTACTATACATGTATATTAATTCTACAAGATGATGGTATATTAAATTTACCACACGTATATGCATATTGCTTCCATTAAATGTATAGTAAAATAGTTATATAAATTTCTAACAGCGCAATCAAAGAGAAGAATTTTTGATACCAATAATGAATGTTTGATTAAAACATTTTTCAACAAAGTATCAGAACAAATGGGAAACTAACAATTTCAGGTAGAAAATTAACTTCAAATATCGAAAGAAAAGAATTTTCAACCAAATAGTTACATTTTCAAGCAAATATTTGAACCTTGAAACAAAAAAATTAATTTGTAATAAAGTGGTTTAACATTTACCCAAGTACTTGCATTTTTATTGTAAAATAATCGTTTGTCAGCCAAAAAATGTAATAGTTAAATTTTCAATTAAAAAGATTAATTTTATATATATGTAAAAAAATAATTTTCAACGAATAATGTAATAGTGGATATTTCAAACACAAAAGGATGACTTTTTAATAAAATTGTTAAATATGCAACCAAATAATAAAATTCTCAACTAAAAGTGTAATCGACAGGAGGAAACAACGGAAGAGAGTAAAGAAAAATAAGAAGAAAATAAATTACTATCAGAAACATTATATCAGGGTAACCCTATTCTACATTTTCAAACATCCCTTACTTTACTATGACCAATTTTTTATTTACCCTGGCCATACTCTACAAATAGTGTGGAATAACTTAGTCAAATTTTAACATTCTAATTAATAAGAGTTCGTTGTGAGCGGTTTTGAACTTTTTTTCAATATATTATCAGAAAAAATTATTAAATTTGAAATTTTTTTAATGAAATCACCAATAACATAGAAAGAAATCGGGAAGTAAATAAGAAGCTTCGAAATATTTTGGATAGTAGCTTAGTATTTTCACGGTGATAAAATTAACAATCAAGTGGTAAAAAGGTGTGTGTAAAATTCAAGGACTATTTCAGATTTTTCCAGGTAAAAAAATTAAACAACTTTTTTAGGTTTCCAATGATTTCTAGGATGCTAGACACCTTGTATACGCGCAAAATACTGGACTTATTTCAAAAAAACTTTCTACTGGATATGTGGACCACTGACTAACAAGTAGAAAAAGGCATGCGTATACGGTGGGACACGTATGAAGAGTCATTCTGCTACATATCGAAACAATTCTTTGCAGTAACTAACTTTCTGTTTATATTTCTTATTGTTTCTTTTTCGTTTTTCACCTGCCTAATTTTTTTCTTGAAAAATAAGAGCACAAATAAATAAAAATAACTAATATTTGTACATTTTATTATGTATACTATTATGAATATCAAAATTGAAATTTACACTTATTTAGGACATTGAGTGCCTTGTCTAAAGATTATTTTTCTAGTAGAACAATATCGAGATCAATGTTATTATCATGAGTTTTAAGGAAAATTCATACTTCTTTTAAAAAATAAAAATGTCAACTTATATTTTTGTAGAGAAAATCGAAAAATATTTCCTTTGCACAATACACTGAATACGCATGAGAAATAAAACTAATCAACATGAAGTGATGTTTACATTTACAAAATGAAATATGTGTAATTTCCAGAATAGTTTTTTGTGCTGAATTCGAATCAATTTCCCGTTTTTGTCCCACATGTTAGCTTTTTCAGACTTGATGGAACAACTTTCTTATAGGATAATTATAAATCAAATTCTGAGTGAGTGTAGATAATTTTTTTTTAACACAAGCGGTCACATGATTTATGTGCGATTTTTAAAGTAAAATCCAAAAACTACCTTATCTTTCTGATGACTTGAACGGTTTTCGCGAAAATCACAAGAAAACTTTAAAAAATAAGGTTTTATGGAAAACTTCATAGTCAGAAGAATATTTACTTGAAATAAAATAGATGTATTTCCATTTTTTCAAAAGGAAATTTAACAATGTTTATAGTGTCTCATTTATTAAAATGTACACAAATTCTTTCAATTCTTTAATATCTACCAAATTTATGAAAATTTACTTGAATTTGCTATACAGTAAATATCAGATATTTTTGTCTGAAGTTGCACAAAAACGTTATAGTTGGATTTTTTTTAATATACTGCACGAGGCTGTTTCGGTTTGTATCATCAGTCACGGACACATTTTTGTGATGCAATCAAGTGATCTGATAAGAGCAGTATGTCTGATTTGACATGTTGGGCTAAGCCTTGTTTTTAACCAGGGGCTGGGGGCCAAAAAACGACCTTATTGTTACCCCTCTTTGATCTTTTTAGTTAAAAATTAAACTATTTGATTGAAAATACATTTCTGTAGGTTCAAACTTCATTCGAATTCAACTATTTTGTTGAAATTGCAATATATTTCGACCTAAAATCTTAAGCGTTTTATATTGGATTCAATATGATACCCATGCATTGATTTGATTTAAAAGAATTTATTCCCATATTATTGCCTTATTTTTGTGAAAACTCACTCTGTTTCTTCTGTTTTGAGAGCATTTCGGACTGTGAATTCGGGTATTAGCTTCTGTCTGAATTTTCGAATTTATCACCAGAATTTATAGTCAAAGTGGAGCCTGCATATAATATATACCACACATATACATACATGCATACATATATACATAATGTATCGCTCAGTAAGACAGATAATTAGCAGCAGTTCCTAATTCCTGGGCACATAGGGGTATCAATATACCCGTCGGCTTTTGCTACGCTTCTGGTCTTCCTGGATGAACGAGCTTAGATTCGTTGCCCAGAGATCCAAACGCCAAAGGATATGAGACCAAGCCACAAGAGCCTTGAGCCAGGAACCAACTTGGTGGAACATCTTCTCGGCAAAGTGTATTGACTGACCGAGCGATGTTCTCATCCGTGATTCGATGTGGATTGGTGTATGTGTGAAACTTGGAATTGGTATGGGTGTCGATGCCATGAGAACCTCGTAGGAACAGACTTGTCTTGTAGGTACTTGTAGCCTCTATAAGGAAAGCTTTCTCGGTGTTGGAATTACATCATACTGCACTAGGAGTGTAGGGAACACTGGAGTGCAGATTCGATGGGTCAAGACGGTCGCATCGAGTCGAACGACTTGGAAAGGGTTAAAGTGCTGTCGTGACCTCAGGAACCAGGATCAGACAGGATTGAAATCAAGCGAATTCTACTCCAAGTTGCTAACTACTAACATTCTTCGATTGCCCTAACGTAACATTCACGAGGAGCTCATAGTTAGCATTCTGACGTCATGCTTATTTTACATCTATTCGTCAGGAATTGTATTCAAAAGAATCTTTCAGACGTTTTCAATTGAAAATTATTGGAGAAGGAATTCGAGGGTAATATATTAGATAATGAATAAGCAGACATTTTTACAGTTTTACTTCGTTATCTACTTTCTAAATCTGAATTAGCGAAAAATTAAGCACTGATTTGCTTTTGTGAAAATTTCTACAATTAATCTACGCCCATGGGGGCTATTATGTAACTTTTTCACTCCGATTTCCAATTTCACTTTTCGGACATTCGTATTGTTTTTTTTTTAATTATTGTGGCAATTAAAATATTCTAAAAAAAAGAGAACCGTCGTGAAATTCGAAAAAGTGAAAGTGGAAGTGAAAAAGTTAAATAATCGCCCCCAGAAAATAGTTTCTTTAGTTCAAACAAAATTTCTTTGAACCAAAGAAATGTGCCCATTGCTATACGGTCAGAGAAAAGTTTCTGTAAGTTAAAGAAATGTCTTGGTTACCTTTTCTTATTTGAATGAAAGAAATAGTTTATTGTTGTAACGAAAATATCTTTTCAAATGAAGAAATATCTTGGTATATTCAACCAAAAATGTATATAAATTGAAGAAAATTTTGTAAAGGTAAGTACAGCTTAAAGTAGCTGCATTTTCAGCGTCTCATTCCTATAAACTGGATGAAGTTGTATGAATTGAAGAGTAAGCGAACAAAACATGATAAATCCATCCGAGATGAATCCTCAATAATTATACAAATGATGTATCCCAAAAATACCAGAGATATAAGAAAAATTCAAATAGGATCATAAAGAGGAAACCATCTAACTGGTTATCCAGTATTATCGAATTATTGAACCTATCAGCTTGTTTTTATACGGTTTTTATAGCATATTGAATACTTTAGTAGAAAGTGAACGAATTTCAATTTATATATTTTGAAGGTTACAACATTGTTGAAGGGTTTATAAGCCCAAAATTATTCATTTCTTTAGTCAAAATACCACAACATACCGGTACTCTTTCTGAAAAAGTATAATTTTTATTCGAAAAGAATTTAACGCATTACCTTGAAGTTATTTTTTCAGGATTTCCTTGAATTGTAAATCTTGTGTCAAATTGACTCCATTGAATGAACAGATTATCATAAATATATCGATCTTTTCAAATAAATAGTGGCTAAGCAAAAGTTTTAAGTGTTAACATAGAAATTTTACAGTAAGGAAAACATTGATTGGTTAATAATATCAATTTTACGTGAATTTTAGGTTTGGCTGGCTAGGTTTTGAGTGTGTTTTGACTTACACATTTAAAAAATCTTTTTTTTTCAATGAAATAATTTTCTTGGTCATGTAACGAAAAGCGCGGGTCGATATGAAATCAATAAATACTATCAATAATAATACAGATAAAAACACCTGATATTCCTATAACTGCTGCCCCACGCAGTTTCTCAACTCAAGGGGTGAGAGACGGTTGCGACTCTCGCCTCCGATAGGAGGCAGTGCGCGAGTACTCAGTCGAGTATATTGCTCAATATTATGCATTCCAATTGGAAACGGTTCAGACGGTCCCGATTAATTGCGCAGTTGAAAAATTCGCGGTCAGTTAGCCTGCATGCATGCATCTGTGTTCTTGTTGACGTACGACGTGAAAAATATCAAATTTCCTGGAAATAGTACAATTTGCCAACTAAAAATCAATATAATAGAATCAAAAAACGACTCAAACATTTCGCGGAATAGTGAGTTTTGCAGCTTGAGATCGCTGACGCGGTCATGTTGGGATAGTTGGGAATGTCAGGAAGGTTAGAACATTTCTTGACATAGGAGTGCAGACAACTTTCTTGAGAAAGTATTCTAAACGTAAAAGTAGGGTCTGAATATTAATACCATTCAAGTGTATCATGCTGGGCTAGGTGGAAATTTCAGCCGTCAGGCAGGTTAGTACATGGTACTGCAACTGTATACGACTTTTTGGAGAAAATATTCTAAATGTAAAGGTAAGTTATAAAGGTCTAAATAGTAATATTTCCAACTGTAGAATGCATTTGCGCAATTCTTTTTTATCCTTTTATCGGTTGAAGACCTTTCAGTAGCACCAGTGCCTGATGTCTACCAAGCTTCTGCAATTATTTATTTAACATTAGTTAGTTGAGCTTTTCTATTTTTTCTTTCGCTCTACAAAAAACACGTAATTTTGATTCAATCTTCATCATCGATAGCTTATTTTATTCTTTCAAATATAATCTACAATGATTCAATTTGGAATTAATTAACTAATTAAATAATATCTATCAACCTGGTCAGCTTACTTCTAGCGACGAAAATAGACCCAATTACTGAGATTTTAAAGGAAAAATGTAACAATAAGAGTATTTTGGAAAAAAATGGTTTAGGCTGAAGTTGTTTCTTCAACAAGCCTTACATGGATTTTTATGTTTTAACTTGAATTTTAGATCCTGAAAAGCAATTCCCATTTTTTTCGAAATTTTCGGTTTAATGGGTGCTGAGATATCTACCTGCAAATATGTCAATTTTAGTGCGAATTTGATTATTTATAACGCTATAACTTGAAAACGGTTAATCGCAAAAAAACGTAAACGGCAAAAAGTTTTGTCTTGGTTTAAACATTCCGAAACATATTTTACAGATTTTTCGTTTTCATAATTACTGCATTTCTTTAAGAAAATTGTTTAAACCATTAACGACGAATTTTTTTCTAGATAGTCATCATCAGGGAACCTTTCTCGGCATTTTAAATCAAAGTTACCCTCTAGACCATTTATTGCATAATAGGGTGGTCCGGGAGGAGAAATTCCCTACTCTTTTTTCAAATCGGTCCAAATTAAAATTAAAGTTTAGTGACTTCTTAAATAATGTTTAAGGAATAATACCCACGAAATGAATATAAATTATGATCTCCCAACCCCCTTGTATTGTGCCCGAAATGTGCCCCAAAAATGCAAAATATATGTTTTATGCAAAATTCATGCTGAAGACGGTATTTTTTGCAACTTTTTCAACATGAATTATTTTTGTTCAATAAGTGACAAGTTTTTATGTATTTTTTAACTCATTTTGAATTGTTTATACAATTATTATTTGTTCAACCAATTTTTTCGCCTGTAAATCGTTAAATCTTATTATGTCACGGGATAAATGATACAGTTGATGAATTTCAAGAATATTATTTCTTGTTTGAGATTTTGCTAATTGTTCAAACAATTTTTATTTGCTTGAACATTTTTCCCCCTCCAAATCTTAAAAAGTTAAAGCTAAAGTTAAAGTTAAAAAGTTACGACTTTCTGGAATCGATGGTTAATGAATGATAAGAGTGATATTTTTTGTGAAAGACAGTTTACAATTATTTAAACAATTTTAATTTGTTTGAACAATGTTTTTCCACTGTAAATCTAGAAAAATTACTATTTTCTGGAATTAATGATGCAATTAATAAATGTTAAGAGTGATCTTTATTGTGGAAGACAGTTTTGCACTTATTAAAATAATTAATAACCATTCACTTGCGCCTTTTCATTGGAAAGGTAAAGAAAACTCTAATTTTTATGAATTTCTTACTCTATGCGCTTTATTATTCAGTATTTTCTTATTTCAGAACGTATATCGTACATTTTTAACAAATAATCATTTTTTAGACTAGAATTTTCTCCATATTTGCTTTAAAAAGGAACAAGTGATATTAATTGTTCAAATAATTGGAATCTGTCTTTCACAAAAAATGTCACTCTTAACATTCATTACCTGCGACATTAATTCTAGAAAACAATATATTTTCACGATTTACAGATTAGAAAATTGTTTCAAGGAAGGAAAATTGTTTACTCTATTGCCAAATATCCTAAACAAAAAAATATTATTCTCAACATTTGTTAATTGTGTCAGGAATTCCAGAAAACAATAGCTTCTCATGTTTTACAGAAAAAATAATTGCCTGAGCAAATAAAAATTGTTTAAATAATTACCAAATATGTTGAAAATAAATACTACTCTTCAAATTCATCAAATGTAACTTATCGAATATTAATAAAATTATTGATAAAAACATTTTTTTAAATACCATATTTAGCATGAATTTTACATAAAACTGCTATTTTACATTTTTTGGGGCGTTTTTCGCCTACCATACAAGACGGTTGGGACGCACTATGCCGCTTATTATTTAGTATTTTCCTATTTTAATTAAATCTATCTGAAAAATTAACTATCCATAAAGTAAATGAAAAAAATTGTTTAAAAGAATGATTATTGGTTAAAAAATTAGGGTGTATGTTCTGAGATAAGAAAGAGCTTGACAATAATCAACATAGTAACAGATCTAAAAAAACTTGAATTTTCTTCAACTTTCTTATGAAAAGGCACAAGTGAATAATGATTAATTGTTCAAATAATTACAAACTGTCCTTCACAAAAAATATCGATCTCAACATTCACTACGTCATTAATTCCAGAAAAAAGGTACATTTTCAGGATTGATAGCGGGAAAAAAGTAAAAAAATTACAAATTATTTAAATAATTTCCAAATGTCGTTAAAAAATATAATTATCTCAGCATTGGTTATTAATGTAGGTAGTTCCAAAAAATAATAACTTTTCATCTTTTACAGGAGAAAAAATTGTTTAAGCAAATGAAAATTATTTAAATAATTACCAAATATATGAAAAAATAAATACAACTCTTGACATCAACTGTATTATTTATTCTGAAAATCATAACTTTTCATGATTCACAGTGGGAGGAAAAATTGTTTAAACAAATGATAATTGTTCAACAGATTTTAAATTAATTAAAAAATACTTGGAAATTTATCACTTATCAAATAAGAATAATTTATGTTGAAAATAAAAAAAAAAATACCGTCTTGCATGAATTTTTCATAAAACTGAAATTTTGTATTTTTTGGATCATTTTCCGGGCAAGACACAAGCTAGTTGGGAGTGGTCAAAATTTTAAGTTTTTGCATGGAAATTATTCTTGAAACCTTCCTCAAGAGATCACTAAACTTTAATTTACAAAAATATGATAAAAAGTACTTCTTCTTACCATTTTTCTGAAAACCAACCTTTTTCCATTTGAAACCCCATGTTATTTTCAAAAGTACGGGAGCACTGGGTTATGTTGAGCGTTTTGAAAAACAAAAACAGGGAATTTCTTTTTCCGGCAAACGAAAAAATTGAGAGGGATCGATTACGAAAAATCGAAAGTCAAATTTTTACAGGTATAGAGGAGACCGGGGCGGGACGTGACATCGGGGTAAGACGGGACACCCAATTTTCTCTTAAGTTGTATGATTTTCTGAACTGTTCTTTTTAGAAACAGGTAGAAGAACTGATTCTTCAGTTCTGAAAAAGGAAAAAAAAGGAAAAATATGGAATAGTCAAATTGAATTTAGAAATTGAAATTTCAGGAGGTAACTTCTGTTATTTTAAGGTAATTTTCAATGGAAATGAATAACTGATGATTTCAGAATATATGTATTTTATAACGCTTATTGCAAAGAATAATTATTGAATTTTATTTCAATGAGAGAGCTTTATGAATTCTTACGGACAAATGTTTAATATTTAGATATAAATGAAAAGTAAAATTTGGGGCGGAACGGTACACGTGTTGGGGCGAGACGAGACACATAATTATATTATAAAATGTAAATGTAACTTTGTGCGATTGTACGTATTTTTTTAGGTTATTTCGTAAAAATTTAGAAATATTATTTTTCGAATTTTATTTGTAGTGTAAAGATTTATGAGGCTTTAATTTTATTTGAAATACATACAGAGATTAGACATTTTTTTACACTTCCACGAATTTGACACTTCTCTTACAACCATAAAAGTGTTTATCTTTCTCAAAATTGATTTTGCACATGCTAGTCAAATTTATTTAAAAATATTAATATTTCCATAATTCTAATATCTTTGTGTAGGAGAATGTTTTTTCTTCTTCAAATTTGTCTGGTGTTCAGAAAACTCGGTTAAACGTGAATTAACTTTTATATAAATGGAGCAGTATATCAAACGATATTAAAATTTGTGAAGACTTTTCTAACCTAAATAAATTCTATATTAAATTAATACCAAACTTAGCTAAATATACCTTTAAGGGCAGTAAAATCATTTTTAGGAATATTTTTGTACTATAATATTTCATACTTATTTCTAATGCATATAAATATTTAAATGAAATTCTTATTGCAAAAATAATTGGTATTGCTTCGTCATGAAATAAAGTAAATCTCCGTACGTGTCCCGTTCCGCCCCAGGCCCGAAGCGAGACGGGACAAAGGCATTACTTTTCGATTTGCAATTTTTATTCATAATTAATTGTTTTGCCATACTTAATTCTTTACAAAATTAAAACATAAAGGTTCACACTATATAAATAAAAATTTACATTGCAGTATTTCCCAATAGATGGTGAGTACTTTAATGAAAAAATACCCTGTCCCATTCCGTCCTGGTCTACCCTAAATTTAGACCACCCTAGAGCATACAGAAGTGTTAGAGGCGGCTGGATTGTTGGATGAGTTTTGAGATTGACTGTGCCTGTAGCACCTTAAATTACATTTGCTCTTTTCAAACCTGACTTTCATTATGTCTCACAATGTCTTATAAGTAAAAAAATCTTCTCCGAGAGGGACCTCTTATAGACTTAAAAGGACGTAACTTAGGACATCCAGCGCGAGATGAATGGGGACAGAAAATGCCGCGCCGGAAGCAACATATTTTTCAATGGCGAGTGCTTCTTACTTACGGGTTGTGAAGCAGGAAAAAAGAGCGATATTCAGTGTTAGCTCAGAAAAAGGCTGGGTGGTAGAGGGGAGTAGGGTTAGTGGAGCAAAAGTGTGTCTCTGTGGCACGAAGGGTGAAGTTCTCGTTGTGTTCATCCACCAACCAACCCCTTGTGCCACTCTACATCATTCAGTCGTGGGGTAGGTTAGGGTTGTCTGGTGTAGGACTCTAAAAGAGAGGGGGGTTCACGACCCTCCGCCGTAGAAGGGGATGAATGACGGTAGCACCCACAATATTGGGGAAGGCCATGTCTCCCATTATTATACCACGCTACTAACCGAGGGTGCTACGAACTCGCTAAATTTATCAATGAAATCCAGCTTCGCTTTTTATTAGCTTTCGGCAGCTTCGGTATTTCTTTTACTCAGTAATTTTGTAATTCAGATCATTATTTCTTTGAGAATGGTAGATGTTATTTGAAAGAGTTAATGTTAATGTTAATTATACCTTAAAATTTGTTCGACCAAAATTTTCAAGAGAACTTGAATTAAGCAAAAACGTGTTTAGATTCAAGTGAAGTTTATCATAATGTAAGAAAACGTTTTAAATTCGGAGAAGTCTTTGATGACTTAAAGTTCATCTCTGATATATTATAGTATCTTCTCACTTTCAAATTTATAGGCAATAAAAAAAATTATTTTAAATTGGACAAATATGAATTTTTACGAATATAATGTAGTTTCTGAAAAGAAATTGACATTTCACAGTAAAGAAAATTCTAATATAGCTTGATATCTTAACAACTTAAATTAAGCCTATGTTTGACTTAAAACAAGATTCAAGCCTATTTTTTGTCTCAAACCAAGAGCCTTTTTTCTTAAGACACTTTTTTTACAAATTGGTGCAAGTGAATGTAAAACAATTGCGAATAATTTAAAGAAAAGTGAATTTCGGTACCTCTAATTTTTGTGAAATTCATTGATAAAGAAAGTTGAATACGTTTGAAGTTTAACGAAAATGATATTTCAGGTTGTTTAAAATTAAAGAATTAAAAATCTCAAATAAAAATGACAACCTTGAAAATGAAATGCTGAATTTTGTAACGTTTCAATTTCAAGTTGAGAAGATTTGACACCTGATTTCTAAGACTCAACAATTCTAAATTAAGGCATTGGAAATTGATGAATTCAAAATCTATATTCTACCTATATTTTCATATTTTAAGCAATCAAGTTCAAAATATATCGAATTAGAAACCTTGTAAAATGAATAATTTAAACTTTGAAGTGTTCGAAAATTGTTTCATATGATAAGCTTTTCAAAACCGAAAATTTTCAAAAATTAGAATCATCAAAATATTTCAAAAATTACAAATCGACAGGCTAAAAATTACATCATATAATTGAAAATTTGAAAAGTATAAATTTGAAGTATTTCAACTTTAACCGTTTAAGAAAGTCGAGTAAATTTAATTTATAAACAGTCAAAATTCAATATAATTTCAATGTTAAGGCATTGTTAACTAAACGCTTAAAACTATTTAGTCTTAAAAATTAAGAATTGTATCTAAGCCGATATATAAAACACTTTTAAAATGTTAACAATTTGAAAATTACAAAAAATGAATAAATAAAATTATAGAGTTTCAAAATTAAGCCTACAATATGAAAGCCAAGTGTTCGTAATTAATCATGATCTCTAATTTTACCCATTATATACAAAAAATGTATAATAGTTCAAGGCTTCAAGATAAAAAAATACTGTACAGAAAGGAAAATTAAAGAAACTTAAATTAAAAATATTTTTATTATAGAAATTGTTCCTTTTAAATGTTAAGGATGTCAGCACATTTGCAAAAATTATTCCCAGAATGATCCTGCTTTTTTCCGACTGTGCTTCTGGAAGAACACGTTTCAATTATACAATTTTGTCAACCTTTTCATCGCTTTTTTTTCATCATATTTTGTTACAAAACTTTCACAGATAACGTAATATTCATAAGGATTCAAACATAAAATTTTCGAAATCGAGTTTATTTGTTTAAAAATCAGAATAATCCAAATACACATTCTTGTCAAAGAGGTTTCATAAGGCTTCATTTTGCAAAGTAAAAGAAATGTCCTTTATGTTCCTGAATTAATCTCATTCTTAACCCAATAATTTAATACAATGTAATATAGGGTAAAATAATTAATTCATTATTTGAAATAGTAACGAAAATAAAAATTCAAACAAAATATAAGATAAATAATATTAATTACAGTAATTATCTTCATTTCAAGTTGGCAGAGAGGCTTTTCATAACCTCAAGGTAAGGGATACCATTTTAATTTCCTCGAAACTGGATGCTTATTTTTGATTACTGTGTTGTCCAGTACATTCATGACTAACTTATCTACAAACCTCTTTCTCATTTCTCTGAAATATCCCAAGTTATAATTACCATCATCATTTAAATTTGATGTATCAGTTTCACAAAATGCGAAAAGATAGATCGTTTTTGCCTTCAGATTCGCATTCTCCGAAAGAATCATACGGAAATGCAAGCTGAAATATCCCGTCAGTTAATAACAAACAAAATCTTCTTACCTAGTGTGACACAAATTTTCAAAATTTACCAAAATTTCACCACCAAGTTACGAAACTTTATAAAATTCGTGTTTATTCGATTTTTATGGTATTTCTTTTTGTATTTTGAAGCGCTGATTTTGAAACTGACCTTTTTTTCGTAACATCAATACTTTCGGAAATATTCCAGATTTAATGTTCAATATTACATAAAAATGAACAAATCATATTGCGCACGTGTGAAAATGTAAAAAAATCATAAGGTCATTTTCGGAAACATAGGTTCATAGTACATACATCAGGCTTCAATTTCAGCCCTATTAGAAACCTTTAGCATTTCCGGTTTGCTTGATACAAGGTTTCAGGAACAGCCAAAAAATGTTTGTTTTTTTTTCTTCACTTTTTAAACCTGTTTTATAGAAAAACGCGAAAAGATGGACAATTTTCACCATCAGGTTCATATTCTACGGAAAAAAACATACTGAAATGTCCCATCAGTTGATGATTACAAAAATCTTGTTACCTAGTATTATTACAGTTAAATATAAAGAAAATTAAATCAGCTCGCAACCGACTTCGGCGAATTAAAATGGAATAACCCTATTTACCTCTTGTTTACTCTGAAAGTCATAATAATCATTATTTAGTTATTATCTCTATATGTACACATATATCAAAGATTACATCCTGTTCTCGCACGAGGGGGGGGGACTTTGCAGTTATAAATTTTTTATATATTTGAGGCTCTGCATTGTAGCATCGAATCGAATTTGGGTGACAAGAATTAGATGGGTAGTGCCCTTAGCAGAGCTCACCTAACCACGTCGAGTGATGATTTGGTGACGATTGTGTGACGTGGACGATTTTCAGAATAGTCGTTATAACGCCTACTCGTAGAGGAGAGCAGTGATAGCGCGAAATTACGGCAGGACCCTATCGGGGAGCGGCGTATACACGGCACGGAAAAGTACGGAATAAAAAAGAAAGGAAAAACCCTAGAAAAAAATGGAAACCATCCCAGTAACGAGACGAGGAACAACGAATTCCAATGCGGAGTGATACATGGCCTTGGCTCGGCGCCCAGGGTTTGTGATGCGAAATAGAGCCGGGCGTCGCTAATGCGATCCCACCTGTCCACCTGCTGACATCAAATGCTTCGACAGAACACTGTCGAAGGCTAGTCACTTTCAACTTGTTTCTTTTTTAAGATCACCTAAAATTAAATTATTAAATTTATATCATTTTTGAATCCAGATTCGCTGTCAAGTAGTGAAACAGGGTTTGCTACAAGACTGAGAATTCTGTAAGGTCAGGGAATGGCAGGGAAAACCTGAAATCACTTGAAAATTCAACTATTTTGGTGAACAATTAAACTTTTGGTTGACAATCAATTCTTTTTGCTGAAAATTGATATCTTTGTTTTTAATATTCAACCTTATTGTAAAAAATTCATCTTTTTAGTAAATTAATTTCAAAATTTTTATGACTTTTCTTTATTAGTTGAAAAATCTTTCTTGATTGAAAATTTATATTCTTTGTTGAAGGATCGTCTTTTTTGTTTAAAAGTTCATCACTAATTGTAAGAAGTTTATTTATTTTTTGGTGAAGAAAGCAACGGTTTGTTTGAAAATTAATCTTTTTTAGTTGAGGATTCAACTATTTTGTTGACAATTTGTCGATTTCGGTCAAACATTGATTTGTGTCGTTGATAATTTAACTATTTTGTTAAAAATTCGTTTGCTCATTTAAAATTAATTCTTTACCTATAAGTTGAACTATTCCACTTTTTGTTGAAAATTGTTATTTTTTATTAGACTATTCCGTTATTTGGTTGAAAATTCAACCTCTTTGGCAGAAATTAATTCTTTTTGGTTGAAAATTTAACTATTTTCTTGAAAATTCATTTCATTTTCTTGAAAATTAACTTTGTTAATGAAAATTTAATTAAATTCTACTTTAGGTTGGAAATTCAATTATTTGTTTGGAAATTTATGTATTTTGTTGAAAATTCGTATCTTTCGTAAAAAAGCAATCTCATTAGTTGCAACTTCATCTTTTTGGTTGAAAATTTACTTATGTAGTTGAAAATTTAACTATTTTGTAGAAAAATCATTTTTTCTTCTTCCCCTAGCCGAAAGTATGTTTACCCGGCTGCATTTCTGTCCGGGAACAGTGGCTTTTGCGGTCTGCTAGAGTTAACGTGATCTCTGATTGGCTACGAGATTTTTGTGGCTCGCTGACGTAGCAACGCTCACTCAGTATTGTGTTATTGTGTACTTAGCCTCCGAAAAAAATTCGCACTTACACACATCACGTTACGTAAATGAGCACTGCTATTGGTTGTTCCCTTTCTACATGCCTCATTTGACGATATTTGACAATAACGGTCAAATGACCAGGCAGAGGGTTAAAGGATTTTTAATATTGTGAACCTTTAAAGTTTAATTACTCTAAAAATGCTGAAAACTATATGATTTGTAATTGGCAACTTTTAAAATCAATGAATTCAAATTTGAAGTCTTGAAAACTAAAAAACTCCAAAGTTCGATCAAAATTAAACCATCAAAACCCAAAGGAAAAACAATTGACTTCTGAAAATATAAGTAGGCTGTTATTTCACCCAACAACTCAATTAAAGAATTCTTAAATTAGGACATTGAAACTAAGTCGTTAAAAAATAATAATTTTAAAATTGTACTTCACGCTTTTTAAAATTCACTCATTTTAATCTAAAGTGCAAAAGTAATAACTGTAAAATATTCCAATGCAAATTATCAAAAAATGGAAGAGAAACTTTTTGCAATTTTAAAATTGTCTTCTTATAGTTTTTTCCTAACTTACATATTTATAAAATACCTTTGATTTTCAGAAAAGGGTTCTTGATCATGTTAATTTTTAATGTTTCAATTTCTTTCAATTACAATTTCAAAAAATCAGAAATGGTGGGCTTGGAATGATTAGCATTGAAAAATGTATCTAAACGTTAAATATCTTTGTATATGGGTTAGAGTAGGCTAAAGTTCTCGCAAATCTGAAAAAATAAAATGTTTTATCTCTCATACGTTCGAAGTTGTTTCTTGTTTGTTTCCTTGCAATGAAGGCGGGGGAGCCCGTGAGATCCACCCCTGGCGCTCAAGCTATAAAGCCTATTGTGACACAACCGTCTTCATATCAAGCAGGGTTGTGTAGTGACGCATCACTCGAGGTTTTCTAAATATAATACATAAACGACGTAATATACGTAGATAATTGTAGAGAACTATGTATAATACATATCAAAGATGGCGGACGTAATTTACGTTGGCTCGGGCCTCGGATAGAGCATAAGATAATATGACTTCACTTTTTTTAATTATGCTTAGTGTACCTTAAGGCCATATGATGTGTGGGTCACGTGACCGGCTTCCTACCTTACCGACACTTTTTTTATTTGCAAACTTATTTTCACACTAATAGCAACATCGAGTTGAAAATTTGGGATAATAAATAAGAAGCACTAAGAAACGCGACTCTTATCCTAAATTTTTATAATTAAGAAGAAAGCAAAAAAAAAAATTATTTACAAAAAAAAAACTTTTTTCATCATTATAAAAATGTAGGACCAGAGCCGCGTTTCTTAGTGCTTCTTAATGATTATCCCAAATTTTCAACTCGATGTGGGGATTCATGTGAAAATAAGTTGACAAACAAAAAAAGCGTCGGTAAGGTAGGAATCCTGTCACATGGCCTTAACCTATAAATTCTAACTCATATTATTATTATATTGATATGATTCATGTCACTGATGATTTACTAACTTCTGTTTATAATCACTATTTCTACAGGAATGTGTATATAACACTCGAGATGGCAATTCGAAAAAAATTCAACAATAGTTGACAAGCGAACGATTACTTATAGATTAGGATACCATGTTGTCGTACTTATGCTCATGTTCCACATACTCGGAAACGTTGCGGATTATGAAGTACAATAAACACGTATATATTTTTCTAAATAATTTGTTTAGGGAAGTGATAAATAATTACGTATGATTAATTAATAGCTCAATATTAGTTGTTTCGGTTAGGCAATTGTGTATTTTTAGAATAACGAATTCAAAAATCCCGCCCACATAGTCACGTGATCAAATGTAAAGTACATTTGTAGAAAACTAAGGACGTAATATACGTAGTAATATACATGTCGAAAATCATGTAATATCCCTGATCTCAAGGCAGTACTCCGAATCCGGCCATCTTCGCCGAGTGGTTTTTGGATCTCGGTGGGTTTCATTGTTACAACGTTCTTAGATTGTACCTCTCAGGTGCCAGGTGTACCTATCGCACAGTAAATGACGTCCTACATATTTGTGACCAAGTGGCCCCCACCCACTCTGCCATTCGGCAGCCTCCCTAGCAGGCTACGGTGGACGGAGCGATCCCTCTGAGGTCATCAGTTAGATGCACAGATTCGAAGCACTGCCTTGATGTGTCATGTAAGTGGATGTGTGTGTGTGTTCATTACTCGAAATTAGCCAGCTACCTCCGAGCAAGAGTCCCCCTTCTTAAGCACAGGAGTCCCCAATAGGAGCCTCAAGTGCAAGATTCCCCCGTAGGATCCTGAAGCGCAGGAGTCCTCCGTAGGAGTCCCAACTGCAAGAGTCCCCCGTAGGAGCCTCAAGCACAAAGAGATCGCTGCCTCATATTCGAGTTTTCTCAAAATCGACTTCAACCCCCAAGGCCCTTCGACATGAGGGGACCTACAGCTTAAGGTGAGTTTCGAACAACCGGCGCCCCGGTTGAAGTACATAGAACAATTTCTATTGGTACCGGCTCAGGGATCGAACTTCAAAGTCCTCCTGCACGGAAGCCTGACGCGCTATCGTCGGAGCCACCAAGGCTCCTTACGTTCGAAGTTATAGCGTGTTGAAAAATATCCACTTTTATAAAACTTCGCTAAGAAGTAAGGTTTTTTTTTTGATATCGCTATTTTTCTGCAATTTGTGTTACATTTTTTTTGTTCTAATAATAAAAGTACTTCGAATAACAAACAGAATCTTAAAAGCTTTAATAATTCCTAAAACGTGTCCGGAAAAATCGAGGGCATCAACTTTCAAAAGAAAACGCATCTTTATGGATATATTTAAGAAATTATTAAAGCTTTTTAGATTTGCATGTCACTTTATGTACTTTCATTATTATAAGCACAACTTTAAACGCAAATTGTAATAGAAACGCGATATTTAAAAACATTTCTTTTCAGATGTCCTTTAAATTAAGTCTGCTTTGACTAATATTGTGATTATTTTTGTCTACAGTTCACGGGAAATATGCTATTTCACAAAAACTAAAACTAAAATTTTTTACTAATTTTTTAGAAAAATATAAATTTCGAAGGCTGTGTCTTCTAATCTATACGAGGTAAATAAATTTTTTTTAGTTAAAGGGAACTTCATGAACTTAAACTTCTTTTAAAACGAATTTGAAGTGACTTGCTTTGAAGTGACAAAATATTTTTTAAACTGATAAAAACTAAAATTGTTCACACTTTTCCTAACATTTTAACGGGTTCTGGATGTCTAAAGATCTTTAACTATTAGATAGATACTTGTTTTCGATGCCGAAATACAGATTTCAAACTGCAAAGGCACCGTTTTGAAGTTATTTTTACGAAAATAAACATAATAATTTGTAAATGAAAATAAAAAATTAAGTTTGTTCAACAATCCCTTCAGCGATTTTCTTCTTTTTAATCTCAATATAATTATGAAGCATCACTGAAATAATTTCAGAAGAAAAACGAAAGGTGCAACTTCTTTTGGGTTGAAGTCAATCCAAGCCGACATTCTAACAGCTGTGTACTTCTGAAGAATTTTAGGTGATTCTAGGTGATTGTAGGTGATTCCAGGTTTATAGTAGATCTTCAGTCAGATCCATCAAAATTCCATTTCGCGAGGATTCAGTGGAGCTTAAAGCAATGTGAAGCAATGCTCGTCATCTGTCATAACCTCGTAATTGTGCAGGTGGTATGAAGCGTGTGATGTGGTGAGAGTTCATGTCAGAGGTATGAATCGTCATGTCGAGAGAACTCAAAATTATTTGTGTACAAAGCAACCAGTGAGTAACGGCAACGAAAATGCAAACGGCTTCCGCAAAATCAAATCTCAGGTATCCAGGAAAACATGAGCCATTGGACAGACGGAAAGTTATGTCAGCTTGCCGCTCTCTATTCACAATTCAAAAACCTGTGGGACCAAAACCACCCTTGCTATTACAAACTCCGATGTAGATACGACTCGTATGATGAAATTCGAAAAGTACGTTTAATTTGCCGCAATATTCTTACTGAAAATTATATTTAAATTGTGACCGATTTCATAAGAAATCGGTCAGTCGGACCCCGGTAATATCACGGAGTTATTAAGGGCTGAAATATATTTTTTTATAAAGCAAAATATGAGACGCGTATTTTTTGTCGTCTACAAATTTTTGTATGAACTTAGGAATATTTGAATATTTAAGTCAATCATGAAAAAATTAACGAAAATTTTATTTTTAATGTTTTATCTTGGGAACAAATTGACATAATTTGATTTTCTTTACAGGAGCTGCTAGTGAAGTCTACACTATTTCGAATTCTATAAAGAAACTTAAAATTTGTTGGATATTACAAAAATGGCGTGAAGTTGAAAAAACTAAATTTAAATTTTCTCAAAAATAACATGTATTTATAAATATTTAGATTCATATTTAGATTAATTTTACTTCTTACTTTACACAGTAACAGTAACAGTTTGCTCGAAGGAGAAGGGGCCAAAATCGAAATTTCAATAATTTTCTTATTTAAGATCTGAAATCTGTAACTGTATATTCTGTGAATTGAAACTGTTAAAAATATCATAAAATTTACAAAGTTATAACTTTACACAAGTAATGCAAAATTTTGAAAATTTCAGATACTTTTACGTAACAGTACATTAAATTTACGAAATTTGTAATGGAATTTTTCATAAAATTATGGAATTTTTGTAATTTTCTGTCGCACGCGACGACATAAAAATTTTCGTTACTCGAAATGTAGCACTTTTTTGTTACAAGTTTCGGAATTTTCAAATACAGTTTATCAGAAAATTTCATAATTTTAAATGAAAAATGCGAAATTTGTAATTCAATTTTCCTAAATAATCATAAATTTACGAAACTGGTAACCTAATTTTCCTAAATTTATCATAATTTTCAGAAATTCATCGTAGAGATGACATAATTTTGACTAATAAAGAAAAATCCTGAATTTAGAAAAATAATGAAAATATAATTCCAAAAACCAAACATGCGAAATATGAAAATTTCTGAAATTTTTAATTAACAAGAAAAAATAAAAATATCAAAAATATTTATTAGCGAAGTTGAAACATCCAGCAATTATGAAATGCCCGAAATTATATAATTTTCAAAATCTTAAAATTTTAATTGCCAGAATTAGTAAATTCTTAAAGCTAGTAAATTCGCGAAACTCCAAATTACCGAAGTTTTAAATTCACTGAAAAAACTATATATTTAATATTTCTATGAGTTAAAATAATATTTTATTTCACAGGTATTCGTGCATAGTTTAAAGAGCTCTTATAAATAGAAAGTTCCGCAGCATGCAGTATGCGCGACATAAAATAAAATATTATTCTAAAGGATATAAAAAATATTAAATTTAACGCACTGTCTATGGTTACGGAATTTTCCGTAACTTTATACCCTTTTCCAGCTCGTTCAGGGCTAACGGTACAGAAAATTTCGTAACCATAGACAGTGTCTAAATTGAAATATACTTTTTGGGGAATTTAAAATTTTCGGGGATTTTTAATGTTGTTAATTAAAAATTTCAGGAATTTTCTAATTCGGTAATTATATTTTCGGTATTTTTCAACATTCGGAATTCTTTTTCAGCAAAAATATATCATCATATTACTATGAATCTGAAACAAATCAAGAAAAACACCAAAGGTGGACTTTTTGAGAAAATTCACTTTATATTTTTTCGATAAGCTTACACCATTTTAGTAACTTTTAAAAATAATCCAAATTTTCAAGGAATTTGAAATACTGTATATTGTACCATAAGCTGCCGCAAATAAATCTACACTATGTCAATTTTTTCATACCATACGACATTTAAAGAAAATTTTCTTTAATTTTTTCATAATTCACCTAAATATTCAAGTAGCTCTAACTTCATGAATGTTTTTTTTTTCATGAATAACAAAAAATAAGTATCTCATAATTTGCGTTGGAAAAAATATATTTCAGCCCCAAACAATTATGTGTAAACCTTATTTGTATTTTGTATTCTAATTTTAATACATTTATTTGGTTTTCTATGATTCGAGATATAATCCAGAATATTTTCTGAATACGTATAATTTAAACATCCCTAACCCATTGTAATATCAACGAATGGTGATACTATTTGGATGGCAATTTTTATTCATAGGGTCTTTCCACACCCGGTCTGACAGTCACTCATGTGTTATCCAAACTCTGGGACTTGCAAAGCGATTACGTAGCTGAGTTGCGCAAAGTGCAACTCGCAAAGAAACGGAATTTCCATTATCAACCGAGAAAAAGATGGTTTTCTATCATGCATCGATTTTTCTACAAATCTCTCGACTCAGACGAAAAACCCAATGAAGGTTCTTGCGATGTAAGTCATTAAATTTCACAATAAAATTATTATTATTTATATTATTATTTATTGTAGAATAATAATACTAATAATAATAATGATAACTCCTTCAGTGAAAAAAAAACTCCTTCAGTGACAAGAATAAGAAAATCCTTACATTTACATCTTTTTATTTTCATGTTATTATTTGAGTTATTTTTATTATTATTCATTGTAAAATAATAACCTTCTTTAATAACAAGAATGAGAAAATACTTTTATTTTTTTCGAAAATTAAAAACAAAAAATAATTGCATAGGTTGAATTATCTCACAAACTTCACTCAAATGAATCTTCCACAATTATTTCCTCTACTTTTAGAGTGCAAATAATTTCATAAAGTGTAACATTAAAGCTTAAGTTGATTTTTTTAAAGTTGATTTTGGAAACATATTTTTTTCAGAAATTTTGAAAAAGGATAAAAACTTCAAATTTCTTTTCTGATTACATGATGTATATGGGATATGTACATTGAAAAACATGAACTAAAATACTATATGTATATGGAACAGTGAAAATTTTTAATCCTCTGAATTTAAAAAACATTAAATTATAAACCTTTTTAACTTGACACTTTTGTAATTTTAAAAAGTTAAAATTCAAGAGAATAAATCAATAATAATTTAACCCTTTGAATTTGAAAATCTTCAATTATTAAATAGTAAAAATTGATAAAAGATGATATTTTATCTCTTTCAAATTCGAAAACAGATTTCCTAAAGCCTATATACCTAAACATTGGGGAGTACCGTGGTTTCACGACATTGAATTTTGAAAAAAAGGGCATCCCATTCGAAAAGGAAAAAGTGGGTTATCGATTTCTTTTCGTTTTCGATATTGCATATTATTTGGGGTACTCATAATGTGGTCGGAGGTTTTTAGAAAATTTTCAATATATTAGCAGATATTGTTAATTGGAAATCGTACCATATTTTAGCAATTTTTATCTTTGTTAATAGGGGTTGAGTCATGCCAACCCCAAGCAAATCATATTGCAGCAAGTAAAATTGTGGCAAGCCACATTGCGGCAAGTTGCCTTAGTGGCGGGTTACATTTGCGGCAAGTCAGGTTCCGGTAAGACACTGCGGCCAGTCACTTCACGACAAGTCATATTTGCGTCAAGTCACAATGCGGCATGTCACACTGCGGCAACTCTCATTTCTAAAAATATAATTTCACGAAACATTGGCAAAAATGTGACAAGTCACATATGCAACTTGTCACATTTGCGGCTGATCACATTCGCGGCAGGTCACATTGCGGTAAGTCATTTTACAGCAAGTCGTATTTGCGTCAAGTCACAATGCGACATGTCACATTGCGGCAACTCTCGTTTTGAAAAATATGATTCCACGACAAATTGGCAAAAATGCGGCAAGTCACATATGCGGCTAGTTACATTTGCGGCTAGCCACATTGGCGGCAAGTCAGTTTGCGGCAAGACACTTTGCGGCGAGTCACTTTGCGGCAAGTCATATTTGCTTCAAGTCACATTGCGGCAACTTTCATTTCAAAAAATATGATTCCACGAGAAATTGGCAATAATGTGACAAGTCACATATGCGGCGAGTCACATTTGCGGCTAGTCATATTAGCAGCAAATCACATTGCGGCATCTCTCATTCGAAAAATTTTAAGTCCATGCAGAAAAAATTGGCAATAGTGCGAGAAGAAACCCCTGTGACTAGTCACAAAAATAATGTTCACAGAGCCACCCCTTTCCAACATCCTGTGCCCCACTACTTATTGCTAATTTTTTGTCGACTCCATATTTTTTTCCGAATGAAAGATGCCGCAATTCGACTTGGAGCAAATCTGACTTGCTGCATTTCTACCAGTTTTTGGTTGACTTCGCATTTTTCGAAATGAGATTTGGCGCAATGTGACTTGCCTCAAATGTGACTTGCTACAAATGTGACTTGATGCAAGACGACTGTTTTTTGTTTAAATTTATCGAAATATCAATTTTCATACTGTTTTTTTAATAAAAAATTTTAAATGTTGTATTTTGACGTAAGAAACACCGCGAAAATAAAAAAATATATATATGTATAATGTTTAAAGTGTCCTTAAGTTAACCATGAAGCAGAAAAATATGTGATTTGATATTTTAGAAACAAAATTCTCATTTTTTCGGTCAGAAAAAATGTAATCTCGAAAATTCAAGTCTCATATTTTATTCAAACTATTTGGAATTTCTCAAAAAATTTCAAAATCAGTGTAAATTGTTTCTAGGAATGCTCACTTATATTAGTCAGTAAATGAAAAAAAATTATTTGCTATAAAAAAATAAATCAATCAATTATGAACAAATAAATCAATCAATTATGACTTAGTATCTGTAAAATATTCTTTAACTCTATTATCAAATTTAATAAACAAATTAATTTTTTAGTTGTTATTGAATAGATATTTTTTCGGATTTTTCTGGAATGGACTAAAAATTACTATTCAGTGACAATTTTTGACATTACTTTATTTTTTGGTAAACATTTCTAATTGTTGATCAAATATAATGAAGAAATGTACAAGTCAACAATTTTTTAAAATATATACTTGTTTTAACTAAATTAAATATCAGCATCTTTACAATGACCTCGTACGAAGATAATTTACCAGCAGGTAAACATTTTTTCTTTCAAATCATTTTTTAAAGAAATTCACGATATTTCTATTCAGTAGCTCATAAGCATAGTTTTTTCAATGAAATCTCAAATAAACAAAGTCTGTATGATAAAAAATGGCTTAATTGTGCAGTAGTTCATTAAATTTTTCCAGCTTGAATCTGGGCGAAATCTGTCAAAATCTATTAAAATTAGTTACGATTCTTTAAAGGTTTTCGAAATTTCTAACAATTATCGAAAAATTGTTTTCAAATCATGAGAAACTCCTTGGAACTCCTTCGAATCTTTTAGAATGTTTGCAGAAACCTTCACAATTAGAAAAAATGTACATTCCTTAAAATCCTTGAATAATATTCTACAGTTAAAATATTTCAAGACATGAAAAAAATACACTGAAATTATTTCAATATACCTAATTTAAAATCCTAGATAATTCATTAAATTGATTTGAAAATTCCTAAAATGTTTTGAAAGCTCGGATCATTAATTTATTAAAATCATATAATTTTAGTAAAATTTTGTCAAATATTTAGAGACCGTTTCGAATTCATGCAAATCTTTTGTAACCCTTCAAACTCTGAACTATACTTGAATCGCTGTTGAAATAACTTGGTGAATTTTGTACAAATCTTGCAGTATTCATCTAACTATAATTTCAGAAAAGAAACTGTGTTTCTTTTGCAATATCGAATAAAATTCTTTTCTATGAATCTCAAGTTAAATAATGCGAAGTCCGAAAATTCGCAGTTATATTAATTTAAAGCCCTGCTTAAGATAAGAATAACTTTAATTTGAAAATTGCCTGGACAAGCCTCAGTTATCTTGAACATTAATTCTAGCCTTTGTTAAATAAATTTTAATTATTCGTGAAAATATGTACTTTAATTTGAGAATCCTGAAGGTTTTATCGTCTATTTTCAAAGAGCGTCATAATCTCAATGTAGAAAGAAGAGATTAACGGAAGCTTTAAGTCCCATGACACAACCATTTCCTTATTCCTTCCTTTTTCATGACCTTAATCTCCCATATAACGGTAGCAATCTTCATAGCAATTCCAGAGTCTCAATTATTACTTCGGTAAGAAGTATATTAGAAAATCCTTTTACTCCCTGCAGAATCATTCAAGGTTTTCTCTGCTAATCTCCACAGTTTTAATACACTTTTGTACCTTCATTAAGAAAAATCTTCTTTAACGAACAATTATTATCCCATAGTTGATCGAAAACTTAAAATAATTGGAACGAATTATATTATAGTCATTGACCTCGTCAGAGAATATCGGAGGGTGTCAAGAATATCTCGAGGATCGAAATCGGCCTTCTCCGCAAGAAAATATACTTCTTCAATCCTCAAACCAATTGGATGGTCAAAAATTGAAGGAGACTTACGAATTTCCCAGAAAAGAGCAATGTTGTGGAAAAAATGCGACTTCTTCAAGAGTTAGCAAAGCCTGCGTTGAATGTGAGGATTACTCTTCTTGGCAAAAGGATGATGGAAATCTTTCAAAATGCTGTCAAGACAAGATGAAGGTAAAGAGCTCTCGATATTTGCACGAGCCCTTATCAAAGACAAGATAGAAAGTTTTTGAGTTACGAACTTCAAACGCGAGGTGAGATAGAAGAGGTTCTCGAAAGGTCTTCTAGTATACCTTAAACTTTTAATCACTCCCAGGAGACGATAAGATAATCAACAGAACGGGGCTCTATGTTATAAATCGCTCATTGGGGAAATTTGATTTTAAACTAATTGGCAACAATTATTTAAATTTTATGTTAATCTCAAATTTCCTAATAATAATAATGAAAGTTGGAAGCCTGTACCAACTTCTATTATCCAGAAGAAAAAATGGCTACTAATGGTTCACTGACCAAGCCTATGAAAACAATGCAAATAAATATTTGTTTATCTCCAAATACTTACACTTTAGTATTAAATAAGGGTTTAAACAGCCACTCTTGACATTTTTTGAAACCTTTTAAACCTTTCAAAAAATTTCTTAAAGAATCTTGAAATCTTTAGAAGCTCATAAAATACTATACATTTCTGTGAAACTCCACAAAATCGCTGAAAATAATTTAAAATTGTTCTATAGAAATCTCTTGAAATTTCCTGAAATCTTTTAAAATCACTTAAAACCTTTAGAATTTTTGTAATATCCCGAGAAATATTTTGAAATCTATTAAAAACTTTTACAAAATTGTTAAGATTTCTGTAAGTACCTTGGAGTCTTCTAAAATTAGTTGAAACACATGAAAAAATGATGTCAAATCCTTTATAATCCTTTCACAGGTGATGGATTATAAAAAGATTCTTAAAATCCCTTAAAATATTCTTGAATCTCTTAAAATTCTTGAAATCACCTAAAATTTGTTAATGCTACTTGCATTCTTTTTGAAAATTCTGTAAAGGCTCTTCAAATATTTTAAAATTCTTGAAAAATTTGAATTCATTAAAACCTTTTAAAGTACTTTGATATGCCCTAAAATATTTTGAAACTCATTGAATTTTTCCAAGTCTTTTAAAATTCTCAAAATGTCTTAAAATTTTCTTAAATCGATTATAATATTTCATAGATATTCTGTGAAAGTCTTCGAAATATTTAACAGTTGTTTACACAGTGTTTACGGATTCTTCTGACATCCCTTAAAATATATCAAATTAGCCATCAGTATTAAAGAATTAACAGCAATGAATCATCTTTTTTATTACCGTATTCGCAAGAATACGTATCCGTATTTGCAAGAACAATGAAAGATTTATCTAACATAACTTATACGCCACCATAAGAAATTTCAAATGTTGTGATTGGAGCAATTTCAATTAATTCGAAAGCCAATAAGGTTTTTATGAAAAAAGAGTGCGAAATTTCCGAGACATTTCGTTACACCACATTTTTAGATATGAATTTTCATGATAACATTCTTCAATTAGTGAAGATTTTTATTGGAAAATATAATAATTTTCACGTTAATTTGTTTGCACTAGCATTATATTATTATTGTATTAACAATTAATAATATGAAAAAAATTTAGAAAGGCAATGCGTTTGAAATCCTCAATTAAAACATTTTGAAATTTAAAATAATTCAATTTTGATGGCTAGTTTCGGTGCGGTTTGACTCTTGAAGCATGAAATTAAAAAATTGTCTCAGCTTTTAATTTTTTAATTTGAAAGAAACTTTTTATAAATGTGCAGTTTTTAATGCTTTTTGGAAATGTTCATTTTTATTGTGCAGGCTTTCAATTTATACTTATTATACGAGATAGTGAAATAGTTTAATTTATTAATACTATTATGTTTTAAAAGTTTAAAGTAATATAGTTTAGTAACATTTAGTGATAGAAATAGTTTAATCAATCAATAATTAATTAATTGAATTGTTCTCTTTAAATGATTCATTCCCCCATTTTCAACTTTTAATTTGTACTATGCCTCTTATTTTAAAACCCTGGTGAAACAGAGCATGAGTACATATACCGCCAGATGATTCCACTTCATTGGGTATGAGCCTATGAAAATTTTTGTTTTACTATGGTGGACATAGAATCACTGTATGAATTTAAACACAAGCGATGATAACACGCGTCAGCATCCGACTTTATTAGAAGTACTCGCATTAGCCTAGGCGTTTGGTCAGGGGAGAGAGTCTAATTTGAAGGCACAGTGAAAAAAATGGTTTAGCTGTCCCAACTAGACGTTTATCTGGATTTGGTCTTCTAAGAAAATATAGCAGTGGTTCCTAAATTTCTAACTGTGTTACCTAAATATCTAGCTGTTTTAGCTAATTATGCCATGTAGAAATTTTCTAGCTAATTTATCTAGTTTTTCAGTGCAGGCATTCGACCCTACGCATCGAATTTACACAATCATCCTCGGTGTCAAACCTCCCCCGCTCGACATTAGTTAAAACGCAGCGAATAAGCAACCTGTTCGTACGTCGCAGAAGGTCACCCATCCGAGCGCTATCCGCGCTCGAAATAACTTGAGATCTGGACTCTTCCCGAGTCGAGATTTAACGCGCAGCTAATGCAGTTGGTTAATAATAAAGGATATAGATTTCATAATGTACAAATGTCAGCACTTCAAATTCAAAATTATTTAATTTTAAACGCTATAATATTGAAATTGGTCCATTTATGAATTATTATTAAATTCATTTAGTTCAGGTTTTAAATGCTTAGTGGGGAAATTATTTAAGGTAGTCCAAGGAATAAAAATTGATCCATTTTTGTGGCTTCCAAATTGAAAGTGTACAATTTCAAATGATTCTTATTTGAAATTTTTTTAATTTTGTAGGTTTTGAGCTGGGATTAATCTAACCATGAAGGTTTTAATTCATTGGAATTTACTTCCCAAAAGCGTATACCTCCGATTAATTTGAAATTCCGTATGCTTATGTATTTTGATGCGCTGATTACGAAAATGATAGTGAAAATACGCGCAAATTCCATTTTCATGATGAAAACCATAAAAAAAAACCATAAGAAGCATGGTTTTTTGCTTTTACCTTAGTAAATAATCAAAATTTACAAGAATGCTTTGAATAAAAGTTGTAGACCCTTCAAAAGTACATATTTTATGTCAAATACATTTTTACTCTACAACTTATAGTTTTTGAGAAAATGGACATGGACAGGCGCTCGTAGAATGGTTAGGAGAAACGAAACTTTCAAGAGCGGACATTGGTTGGAGGAAGACAGCCAATATATCAAAAATATTCTGCACTGTGTAGCGTATGTATCCTAATTTATTGCTAAGATCAGTCACAGGGGTGCCTACGCGCCCCCACGAGAAGTTGGAAAGGAGTAGGGATGTAACCGAAATTATTTCTGAGGCTAGCCACAGGGGTGACTCCAGCCCCCCCCCCCCACAAGACGTTGGAAAAGGGGAACGTTTGTGACCTGCATTATTTCTGCGACCAGTCACAGGGGCGACTTCCCCTTCACGAGATGTTGGAAAGGGGCAGAAATGTAACTTATATTCTTTTTGTGAGCAGTCACAGGGGTGCACCCCCCCACGAGATGTTGGAAAGGTTTAGGAACGTGACCTACATTAATTCGGTGACCATTCACGGGAGTGCCACAAATTCTATTTCCAAGCAATTCTACACTTTCAACCAACATTTTCCTACTTTTCGCGAAAAATATTGGTTTTTCAGAAAAAAACTTATAAATATATAAAAGGTGTATTTTGAGTCGATCTACAACTTTTGTTCGAAGCTTTTTTGAAAAATTGTATTATTTACTGACATATAATGTGAGATAAACACAAAAAACCATGATTTTCATGAGTTTTTCATGATTTTCACCATAAAAATCAAATTTTCGCCTATTTTCACTATCATATTCGTGTCAAAGTGTCAAAATACATAGGTATACGGAGATTCAAATTAAGCGTTGGTATGCGCTTTTCGGAAGTACACCCATAATTTTAGAGCTTTAGTTTAGATCTTTTGAACTATTAAGGCGTTTATCTTGAAGCTTTATTGTAAAATGTGAAAATATTTTATATTGAAACCAAATTGTGTTAAATATTTCAATCTACAATTACTTAATTTTAAAAAGTTTTAATTCAATATTATTTAATTTCAAATTACATAAATGTGAAGTTAAACATATTTGAACGCCTCAAACTTAATTTTGGAACACATTAATTTTTAAAGTTTTTGACTTAAAATATCAGCAGCAAAAAATTTAAAGAGTCAATTATTATATGGGTGAAAATAAAAAAGTTTGAAATATTCAATTAAAATTTTATTATTTTAAAGTATATTTTTACACGAGAATAACCTACAAATCAAGTGTTTTGAGGGAAAGAATTACATGTTTTCATTACTATTTTTTTCGTAACCTTACCTTCAAAATATGGTTCTTCTAATAATAAACCCATGTTACCGGATGACACCGATAAGTTTTACGGTGTTTTTCGGGCTTCTAAGTTGGTTATTTTTGTCAAATAGCGACACTTTATATTATGGGAGAAGTTTTAGGCCCCGGAAGCTACGATCATGATTCCTTAAAGCAACCAATTCCGACGCAACTGGAACGTGTACGTCATCCACTTCTACTCCTTCTGTCCTTGAAGGTAAGCAAGAGCGGGAAATTTACGCGAGAAAACATCGTTCAACACTGTTCACTGGAGTCAGGTCTCTAGCCGCGATGTCATTTTTTAGATGACAGTTGCTCCCAGTGGGACCCTGCGTTGGTTGTTAACCTTTAGTTTTTAATTATATATGTATGTATGTATGTATGTTTGTATGTATGGACAATGAAATTGTTGAATTTTGTTTAAAAAGGTGGCAATTTCTGACAGAAAATTGTAGGATAACCTAAAGCTGTTCAAAATTGTAAGTTTAATTTTTTAAGTCAAATGTTTTTTTTTATTGAAAACGATCAGTACAGTCTTCCCTTTCTCTGCTTCTAATGACTTTGCTGCAGTCTTGATTGACCCTCTACAACTCATTACAGATAAATGCATTTATACTCAGAACTACGTCGGCTGCGTCGTACCCTCGTTAAAGGGGTACAGGAATGTTATGTGCAGTTGGTTGCAGTTTTTGAATAAGTGGATTTAAAACGCGCAGCGATTCTGGAACCAAATTATTCCGCTGCAGTCAACATGATTCTGCAGTAACGTGCATTTTTCCCCACTGAATTCAGTACAAAGCGACATATAACTTTTACATTCATCAGCAGGTACTTCTTAATATTTTATATATGAATATTAAATTCTTTTCGAATTTTCTTTAAACCTTTTATTAACTCGTAACAGAATGAGATAAAAGAGGACGTAGCTCTAAATAGTGGCCAATACCTTCAAGATTATACAATTTTCAGTAATACAGATTTAGGGAGATTGTTTAGAAGTTAGGATTTGCATACGGTGGCAAAAACTCCAAATACAACTGAAGTTTTTAGTTATTTTCTTAGTCAAAAACTATTATTTGCATGCTATGGTCTATTCATTGAGCAAGCCCTGACGTATCGAAAGTCATTTACAAGGTATTATTTAAAGGATTTTGTACCTAGAAAGTATATGAAAGATTTGAGTTCTTCTTGTGGTGGTTTACGGCTTATTGGGGGTCCAACGCAACGTGGAATAGCGTCGGAGCCATTAGAAGATGACGGTCATAAAACTTTATGAAAGTAATTCCTTTCAAAACTTTAAATATTAATAATTTATCAACATGCATATATTCATTTGTGACGACTCACATATTTCTATTTCAACATTATTATTTATATAGTGTCTTCCTCTGATCATAAATCTGAAAATGCTGTCTCTTTTTTATAAATTATGATGATCAACTAGGCTACTTTATTGGTTGGTAACATTTGTTATTGTTATACACAAATTCTATATAGTATAAGTCCATACAGAGAGACTTGTGGTTTTAAAATTCGATATTATAATATTTAATTTTACAATGAGACAATAGCAAGCCAGGATATAGCGTGACTATTGTAAAAATTACTATTATAAATATGAAATTTTGAAGCTAGTAAGTTTATTGGAATATAATAATAAATGATTAAATAATTGTACTTATACCAAAAGAACGTTTCTGTAATTCTATATTAATTTATTTTCCTCTCCGTGGATCTTACTATTGAATACTGTAATTTTTATTACTTATTTTGCAACTTATGTTATTTAAACTGCTAGTAGTTGCAATTATGTTTTTATTTTATTTTGTGTATATCACATTTTCATGACTTCAATCTCCTATCAAAAATATTAGTCCTTCAAGCTTAAAATGCCAATTATGAGGTTCAGAGTGTATTTATAATTGACATTGAAGAACTATTCATATCGCTGTTTCAATTAACACTACTTTCTCGACTATATCCTAGACTTCCATTGAAATCTTGTGAAAATGAATATTATAATATCATATTTTACAACCAATAGTTTCTCCGTATAAGATACAATAATGCACAATTACAGAATATATTTTCGAACATATTAGTTGATATTAATAAAAAAATCTATGAACTAATGCACCATTCAGCCATTTATTCACAGAAATCAGTAATGTGCAGAACCCAACCCGAAAGTTTTCGGCTCAGGTTTTCTGAAAACTAGATATTTGCGGGCCCCAGACTCGACCTCAAATTTACGGGTATGGGTTTAGCAGTTTGCATTATAAGACCCTATTAGCCCTGTGAGGCTTATACTAAATAATCACAACAGATTTTGCAGGTCTTCATATTTATTAAAGGAAATCATCATATCGCTGGTCTCGGACTCTATATAATATTCCCTGTATAATAACTTCAAACTAAAATCCTGCACAATTAAAAAATACCGTAAAAGCATTAAAAACTGAATATTCTCAAAGCAGCTTTTCAATTTTTCAATGCTGTCAAATACTGATTTTTTGGAGGTAATTATAGACTATCTTACGCACCAAATCTCCTCAGGTTCCACCAATTCTGTCACATTATGAATTTAATATTTTAATTATTTTTATATTCTTTCAGTTGATTTGCACACCACAGGTCTACTAAAAACTTCATCTTGGTCTACACCTTAAAAAAAAGCCTTTACAGGCGAATAATTTGAATGAGTGAAAGAGAAAATAGAGGATAGTTATTCCAGATTTTTACTCACCTATTTTCATAAATGGTCCCTTTTAAGTAATCCAGTTAATTAGGAACGCATAAAGCAGGACCCAACCTATTCCTATTTAGAATAAAATCTGTTTTCGAAGTGAAAAATTTGCTAATTTCAATAACTTTTGTGTAAATTTTCTTTTACTCCAACCCGAGCACTGATCGGATTCGTTGATGGCGTTGAAAAGAAAACAATTAATTTATATATGATAACTATACTTAATTTATGCTTATCACTACACAATTGCACGCACAGACGCTTACACATCTAATCGCACGCTCAAGCACTTTGAATAATTGCACCCGCTTTGGATTCAAACCCTACATATCTGACCATGTCCTAAACATCAATCAAGCGCAGTTTGTATAGATATTTCTTATATTAAGTAAAAAGTTTGTCATAAGGACAACCGCAGGATTTCACCGGAAGCGAGTGCCATACTACAAAATTTCACCCGCTCCCGGCGAAATTGTATTAAAATTTCAGCTGTAACCACGTCTCACGACAGCACCGATCATCAGGACGACCAGCTTAACAGGATAGTGATGCTTTTGTCGGCTGATGCCGAAAATTCGATAACGAATATGGTTCGTTTCTCGAAATCAAGAAGAACTATATCAGGCTACGATTGTGCAGCAGAAACAATTGTCTAGAATATGGACTTCTAACATATGCGGCACTGCGAATTTCTGACAATTGACTCTTATTCCTTTAGGAGCGTTTAGCAGAGCGGTATTGGGGCTAATGCCGCATTGTGCCTTCGGATGCACGTCGTTCACGCATAAGTTGGAGAAATAGATAGTATGTGTCCTAGATGCTCGGGGTGTTCACGACATGCTCTGCAGCTGTCATCGGGATTGTCTTAGCTCAAAATGTGGCGACGGTATGCTAAAGTGGAAATTACACCGTGCTGAAACGGTAAAATTAAACCATTCATGCCCGACTTCAATGCGGATGACTTGAGGAAAGCAAACGTTAGCTCATACGACATCGATTGATGCTTCACTTTTCGGTGGAAGAAGAAGTGCATCCTCTTATCGGAAGGCTGTTCACGGAAGTTTTTTTCCTGTGCTTTCTTGATTTGGGCCTTCAGAAGGAAGTACTCAAGATGGATAATGTTTGATGCATTCTGCTCACCCTTGATACTGAAGTCAAGGCCAAGTGTTTCAGCAGCCTCCCCCGCTGCTATGTACAGAAACGCTTTGTTTCCCACTTCTTCGTGTTTTCTGACCATTTTAAGAAGAGGGTCTCGTCCATTTGTGGCTATGTGTGCTGTACCCAGAATAATTCTGTTGTGAAGACATTCAAGATTCAGTATTCCGCGACCACCTTGACGGCGTGAGATGTAAAGTCGCGGAACAGAAGACTTAGGTGCATGCTTTTGTTAATGTGCATAATCTTTCGCGACCCGTTATAGAGGGATCTGAGCTCGTCCTTCGTCCATGGAACCACTCCAAATTAATAAAGTATTACCAGGACGGCAAGCATGTTCTTTACAGATACCTTGTTCATCGCCGACAGTTCGGAAGACCGAATCTGTCCGATGAGACGTTTGTATCTGAATCTGAGAACAGCCTTTATAAATTTCACGTCCTGAATGCCACTTTGTGGCACACCCAGGTATGTATAGGTCTCTCCAGCGCCAAGGTGTCATATGACGCTTCTGTCGACGAGCTCAGGGTCTTCGGGGATGCCATGAAGTTTTTCTCACTTTAAATAAACCTTGGCGCATTTTTGTAACCCGAACTCCATTCCAATCTCCTAAGTGTATTTCTTGACAATCCCTAGAGCTCGATCTAGTTACTCTTTATTTTCAGCATAGAACTTAAGATCATCGACGTAAAATACATGAGTGTCACCCTGAGGGAAACCTCCCCGAAAGCATGACGTTGTTAGTTATCATATGATGTTTTCTAGATGAGATAGAAAATCTGGTTTTCTAAAGCGGCATCAATCGCTCTATGCACCTGACATTGCGATGTGTGGATGACCCATTAGGCTTTCCAACAGACAGATGATAAGTCTATGGGAGATTGAATCAAAAGCTTTCCGGTAGTTAATCCAGACCGTCGAATCCTATCATTTAGGATAGCTATAAAGATCTTATACAGCGGTTTTAGACAACTTGTTGGCCTGTAATTCTCAGGGTCAGCCAGTTGCCTATCTTCAACAGGACCACCGTACATCCTTCCACCAACCACTCCGAAATAGGCTCTTTCGGCATAAAATGTCAGGTGAAAATGCGGGCCAGATACTGGTGAGTTGAAGGAAACTTCTTCCGCCAGAAGGTCTAGATACCATCTCGTTCCGATGCGGAACGAGTGTGTGATGACGGATCCGCAGTTCGCGCGCAAACTGTTGAAACTTGGCAGTGAAATTCCTGCCAGTTGTTATGTAGTCAATCACACCCTAAATTCGGGACGCATATTTTCATGCCCAGCTTATCTTTGTGCTGAGTTGATACATTCGTCTTTTGGTCCTCTGATCAGCCGTTGGTTTTGTTTTACGGTTTGCGTCCGCCAAACCTCTCGCTGCATTATAAACACTACAATTTATGGTCCAGAGATCGTACTCTTTGAAAAAATCTCCATGAAGCTCGTCATCGAGTTCAGCTATATCTTTGAGCTTGAGAGAAACTTGGAGGTTGATGTATCTCCGGTTCTTGAAGCATCGCTCTTCCTTTATTGCATGCCTGCCCGCGGCTGGTTTCAGTGTAACCTCTCATTCTCTGTTGCCGGCTTGTTCTGGCTGCAGTAGAGTAGGTGGTCCGTTTACATAACCTATTTTCTGGAGTTTCGCGGCGCGGTCTCGCAGACGTTGATGCGAAAAGTGCGAGAGCTCTGGGTGTTTCTCGCACCACAGAGCATGCAGTCTTGCTATGTAACCTTCTTGTTTAGGGGCCATACTGATATAGTAGCACTCCAGCAGATCGTCCTCGAGTCGATATATATATTTCCGCTTATATAATTCTGGCAAAATCTGGGCCAAGCATTTTCTCTGAGAAAAGCGGGGCTAGCTAAGAAATATATATGTGTCTAGCACAGTTTCATCGTCAGTTTTTCTACTCATTTTAGGAACTTTTAGGTAGGTTTAAAAATGTTTAATTAAAATTGTTGTAATTGATGTCTTACAAGAGATCATACCTTGTAACAAGCTTGGGTAAAATATGTTATTTACAAGTATTAACTCACATAGTCAATATGTCATCAGTAATTTACACGTATTCAGATAAAATGATTTTAGTTGAAAAATTTTCAGAGAAAATATATAAAAATATTGTTGTGTTATTGAATATGGAGAGTGAAAAAATTTGTGTGGAAGGACATTTTTTTATTTTATTGTATTGCATAACTTTTATTCGCTTATTTTCTGATGGTCTAGAAAGTTTCTTACAATGCGACAAGTGTTCAGTGAAATTGCCTTTTGAGCCGCTGCCAGTACCCTACTGACTCCTTAATGTTCAAGATGATCAGTGCATCTTGCGTGCACATTGCCTGTAGCCGAAACCACAATAATATGAATAGATGCATGTCTCACGTTCTAACATATTGTCTTTACTTCATGGCTTAGCTTGCAATGCTTACAGATCTTGGTTGTATAGGTTGCCTGCAAGTCTAGATAACTTTTGAAAATATTTTAATGTATATTTAAACATTGAAAAAAATTTTTTTTTAAGAAAAATTTTTTTCCATGTGAAACAAAAAAAAACCAAAAAATTGTGAAATTAAACATTTTTCTCAAGTTTGAAAAAAATTTGCTGTTTGCAACAAAAAATCATTTCAACTTGCTGAAAAAGTTGTTTAACATTTTTTTTTCATGAATATTTTGGGTTCAAATAGAAGAAAATACAAAACTGAAACTAACAAGCCTTGGTTCATTTGATTGGTCGTCTAGTTTTCTTGCAATCACGCCCGCCATTTCAGAAAAATCGTAAAAACGAAAACTCGAGAAAACGCACTTCAAAGGCTTCAATGTTTACGTTCAGAAAAACTGTTAATTTTTTATTGCTGACAGTAATAATAGCTAATCAGCTATTCCTGCTTCACTTTTATGAATTCAAAATATTGTTTTGAAAGATTGTTGAACCTTTTCAGGTACACAGTTCGGAGTTATTAGACCGAGGGGTGGAGCACGCGCTCCATCTGCCGAGCGCTCGTGTACCTGCTCGACACCCCACCCTCCGCATTTAGTACTGTATCTTTGAAAATACTGCGAATCAGCCTCCATAACTTTAGATACATATTCTTAGATATATTAGGAATAGACTCAAGCAATAAAAAAAAATCGATTTTTTGAGCCTTCCAAAGCAGGATCCCCCCTTAAGTGGACGAGCAATGTCGAAACCTGTTCCAAGGGTTTCTGCTGAATATGGTTAGAATAATTAAAATCATACCAAGTGACCTTTCAAAGTATGCAGCCTTATCCTGGCATGTATGAACGAATCGACTCAAGGATGGCTTGCTGAACTGCTACCATGCCAGCATTATCCCTGTTGAGGGAGGCTATACAGCGCGTTTGCGCACTCTCTGATACCGAAAAGACCCAGAGCTTCAGCACGTTTTGCATCAGTCTTGGTGAAATCAAGCTGTCTACATCTCGATAACTTGATATGTACACAGAGCGCTTGCCCAACCGCTGTACGAACAAGCCGCAGACGAAGACGAGGAAGCGACCTTAAGACCAACGGCGGAAAGTAGGCACCCCCTGAGAGATGATAGCGATTTTAGAAAAAGTAGGAACATTAACGTCCAGGTTCCTCGCAAGGCCCAAGATCTGACTGAAATGGATTCCTTCCTTCGAGAGGATATCTCGGACGAGTTAGACCTCTGGACCATCCATTTTTCAGTCTATAGAACGGCGAGAGCCTTGGCTGATTCAAATCGAAAGCTCAAACCGACGACGGATCAAAAGACGCTTGCATCAACTGAAAAAGAAGAGTGGATGGGCAAGGCAGAATGTGTCCCGTGTTGAGTATGTGATTGACTATATAACATCTAGTAAGCCGTTCACAGAAAGGGTCCAAAAGTTCGCCCACAAACTGAGGATCTACCATCACGCACTGAAAAAACCAAAGCTGCTGACAATCAAACAGTAAATTGATGAAAACATACGGGAGTTATCTGACAGCAAGGAGGAGAATACAGAAAAGGGATAGATGGTTCAGGGAAAATCAATAGTATCTCACTAACTCATCGCGCCTCTTCAGCGGGCACCCTGTTTCTAGCAAAAATCCACCCAAGCCCGACAAGTTTGAACACGCTGTATAAGATCTATACAGCCATCCTAAGCGACCGGATTTCCTGAAGAAGTAAGTCCGTGTAGAGAGATATGTACGAGCAACGTGGCTCAAAGAAAGTATAGCCGGCTGCCAAGAGAACCTGTTAATTGACACGTGCGTCTGCAAAGACCCAGCAGCCTATCTGCGTACTCTGTCGATGACCTGGATTGACTGCCGGAAAGCTTTCAATTAAACCTCTCATAGACTTATCATCTGTCTGTTGGAAAACTTGAAGTTTCATATACACATAGTGAGATGCATAGAAAGATTGATGCCCTTTTGAAAAACTACATTTCCTATCTCATCTGGAAATTATCGTGTGACAACGAGCAACGTCACCTTACAGAGGGAAGCCTTTCAGGGCGAGTCTGATCCTCGCGAGCATAAGGTCACTTTTGTATTTTATATGGATGACCTAAAGATCTATGCTTCTGGTGCAAGCCTGATGCAACGTGCTTCAAATATTGTCAAGCGATACACAGGAGAAATTGGTATGGACATTTGATTGGCCAAGTGTGCCAAGATTACTATGAAGTGAGAAAAGTTTACTGGCGTTTTCGGGGACCCTGAGCTTGCGGATATAAGTGTTATCAAACATCTCGACACTGGATAGATCTATGCATATCTAGGCGTGCCTTAAAGCCACATTCAGGACGTAATATCAGTGAAGAATTCTCTCTGAAGCAGATATAAGCGTCTTCTTCCACAGAGTTGGTTTTCAAATCTGTCGGCGTAAAACAATGTACCTATGACTAACATGCTTGCGTCCCGGTTCTATTCTATTCATTTGGGGTGGCTTAATGGACGCAGAACGAGCTTACGGCCCTTGATATCGCCAAGCGTAAGATCATGCATATGCAGAAAAGCTTGCAAGTAGTAGAGATCCGCTCCCAAATATCCAAGTAAAGAAAGCAGTGGTTGCAAAATTCCTCGAACTGTTTCGTGACCAGAAAATGCACGGAAACTTTCACAGAAATGTAGAAGATCAGACCTTGCTGAAGGAGCAAACTTTTGCTTTCGTCAGATTATCAGGATTTGATTCAAGTGCAGAAGGTTTTATTTTGGTATGCCAGGACGATATCATTTCCACCTACGTACAACGTGACCGAATTTTATGGCAAGAAGTTCCCAGCGATAGGTGCAGAGTGTGTCATGCACACGCTAAGTACCTAGAATACATACTATCGAGGTATCCCTTTCACGCGAGAAAGATATATCTCTACAGATAAAATGCGACCCTAAGAGTGCTTTACTACCACCTTTGTTGCTCCCATGGTGTTGGGCGCGACCCTTCCCTACCGTACCATCCGAAGAAGATACAGTAAATTTCCAAAGGACTAAAACATCACTGCCAAGGAGAAGGAAAAGGAAGAGAGGAGAATAAAATTCGATGCAATCCCCTTAAAAGGGAATTGCAGCGAATGTACCCGAAATAGTTTGATCAAAGTGCTAAAAACATGCCCAGGCACTTGAGAGATGCATGCAGAAAGCTGTCGTCTTTGGGTGACTTCGTGTCCTCAAGACACATAAGGGCCTGTCCTTTGTAGTTCATCATGGCAGTTGCTCCCCTTCTACGTTTCTGTAAAAGCCTCCGTGCATTTCCTTGTCGAGTAGATGTTAGGAGGAATTATATATATATATATAAATACAAAAAAAAAGGATTGAACAACCACCACAGGGTCCCACTGGGAGCAACTGCCACCTAAATATGACACCGACTCCGAGTAAAACTGCGGTAAACCACACATATGGCCACGTCTCACAACCGTTAGATGGGAGGTCACAGGGCACGATGAAATCACACCGACAGGCCGGCGAAATCCTCGTGTGTCTCGAGAACACGAAGCAATAGTTTCGCACCTTAGAGTGCACTGATCACGAGGATAATTACTTTAACCACATATGTTGGATACAGTCATTGCAGCTCCCTTTTAAGTTTTTGATATCTCTCCTCTTTTTCCTTCTCCTTAGCAGTGACGTTGTATTGGGACGGAGCCGAGAATTCGATCACGAATATATTTCGTTTCTCCAAGTCTTGTAGAAAGATTTCAGGCCTCGAGTGACCAACCCGTACGAGCGACAAGGATGGTAATAAAGCACTCTTAGGGCCGCATTATGTCTGTAGAGATATGTCGTTCCTATGTGAGTGGGACACCAGGATAGTATGTGTTCTAAGTACTCAGCGTGTGTATGACATGCTCTGCACCTATCGCTCGGAACTTTTTGACATAAAATGTGGTTACGGTGTTCTAAAGTGAAAATGACACCGTCCTGGCATACGAAAATAAAACCCTTTGTACCTGATTTAAGCCCTGATGATCTGAGGAAAGCAAAAGTATGCTCCTTCGACAGGGGCTGATCTTCTACATTTCTGTGAAAGTTTCTATCCATTTCCTTGTCGAGGAACTGTTGGCGGAATTTTTCAACCTCAGCTTTCTTCACTTGGACTTTTAGAAGTGAGGCATCTAGCTGGAGTTATGCACTTTTCTCACTGCAGATGTTAAAATTTAGGCCACGGCTTCGTAAAGGAACGTTCCTTTATTGCGTCCGCCTTGACGGCGTGATATGGCATGTATAGGTCTTTCCAGTATCAAGATGTCTAATAAACTTTTATATCCACAAGCTCAAGGTCATTGAGAATGCCAATAACATTTCCTTTTTTCAGATGAATATTGGCACGCTTGTCCAATCCAAGGTCCATACAAATCTTTCCTGTGTACTTCTTGACGATATCTAAAGCACGCTGGAGTTTGCTTTTACCAAAAGCATAGATTTTAAAGTCATCCATATAAAATACATGAGTGACCTTATGCTCGCGATGATTAGCGTCGCCAAATAGGTATCCAGAAGAATTTCATGGTGCGAGGTATAGAAGCAGAAGTGTGATTAGAAAAAGTAGAGGGCTCATGGTATCGCCCTGAAGGACTCCCCTCTGGAAGGTGAGGTTGTTCATTGTCACCCGATCATTTCCAAATAAGTTAGTAGATCTAGTTTTCCAAAGGGGCATCAATCTATCTATGCATCTCACTATGTGTATTTGAACATTCAAGCTTTCCAACAGGCAGATGATAAGTGTATGAGAGGTTGGATTGAAAGCTTTCCGATAGTCAATTCAGGCTATTGACAGGACGCGCTGATGGGCTGCTGCGTCTTTGCAGATGTATCTGTCAATTAGCAGGTTCCCCTGACATCCTGCTACGCCCTTCTTCGAGCCGCGCTGTTCGTACATCTCTCATCACACAGGCCCTATTCTTCGAACAATCCTGTTGTTTAGGACTGCTGCAAAGATCTTATACAGCGTGTTGATACAAATTATTTGCCTCTAATTCTCAGGACCAGCTAAATTGCCTATTTTCGCAGGAGCACTGTTCGTCCTTTCACCAAATACCCCGAAGTAGGATCTTCCGACTTTAGATATGAGGTAAAAATGCAGGCCAGATGCTTATGGGTTGAAGGAAACTTCTTCCACCAGAAGGTCTTGATACCATCTGGACCCGGAGCAGAATAGTTCTTCATGCCTCTTAATACTTCTGTCACCTCCTTAGTAGTAATAGGTGGGCATTCTTCCTGGTGTGTTATGAGGGCACTGCGCACATTCTTGTAGCTATTTACGTTTTTTTAGTTCTCTTTCAGTGAATGCTGCCTACCTCTCGAAAACTGGATATATAAGCAGAGGGCTTCCCCAACCGCTGCAGAAAGAAGCCGCAGACGAAGAGGAGGAAATGACGTTTAGGCCAACAGCGGAAAGCAGGCATCCCCTGAGAGATGTTAGCGATTACAGGTCAAGGAAGAACATTAACCTGCAGTTTACTTCTAAGCCCCGAAATCTGGCCAAAACGGATGCCTCCCTTCATGAGGTCATCTCGGAGAAGTCCTACCTCTGGATCATCAATTGTTCATTTATGACGTGGCGAGAGCTTTGGCTGATTCAAATCAAAGACTGAAACCGACGATGAATCAAAAGACCCAAGATCAAAGTTCAAAGACATACCCACGTGCCAAAAACGTACCAAGGCTCTTGCGAGATGGATGCCGGAAGCTCTTATCATTTTGTTGCTCAGTGTCATCAAGTGAATTTAATGGGTCGAAAAGTAAAGACATATTTTTCATGATTATCGAATTCTGGTGTTGTGTATATTAAGCATTTGCAGAAGTTCACGTTCTGTTTCATCGGATGAGTCACTAGGTTTAACTCTTCTGTTTTCTGGGTTATGCTTCCGCGTACACGAATATATTCAAATATGTCCACAGAACACTTCCCTTAATTAATTTCCGTTGAGTTAAGGTATTTTATTCTAACATGATGTTTCTTTAATAATTACCTGTGAAACAACCCTACTAATACTTGTTAAATAATAATACTTTTATAGGTTACTATAAATTATTAGTAATAATTGTTTTTCCATAACAAAATGGAACAAAGTAGGAGATACCATCCTAGAATGGATCTCAAAAAAGTGTACGTTTTATGAAATTGAGAAAAATAGTTCATAGTATGGAAAACGTCCACTTTTCATTCAACTATTTTCATTCATGTAAAAATGATTCATAAATAGTGCTAAGCGTAGGAAAATTATATCGATCAAAGTAGTCGTGCAACTCTAACGTAATTGTATAATATATAACATTGCTGAAGGATATTATGCCCTATTTGGTTCTAGGTTTTTATGGAAAAACAATAATTTATAATTACTTATAAATGTGTTATTAATAAACAAGTAATAGTAGCGTTGTTTTATGGAAAACTAGTAATAGTAGTCTCGTCTTATTGTACATTGAGAGGAAATACCAATTTGATTTACAAAAGCTATGCAGAATTCACCCGCAACATAATAATTTGATAATCATTAAAAATATTGTTTTACTTTTTCACGCACCGAAGTCACATTTTTATATATTTCGATGTGCCTTCATAGATCCTTATGCATCTTTATGTTACAAAAAACTTATAAGAAGGATTTTTTTTCTTTAACAAATTTTTTTTGAAATCATATGGCATATTGCGATGAATGAATTGGTGCTAACGGAAGTGATCATATTAAAAATCTGTAAAAAATCACAGAACTCAACACTATAACCTAGAATCCGAACGCAAACAGACAGAGCCGCATGAATGATTTCTGTTGGATTTGGAGGTATAACGCAACTTGATGAAACTAACGCGCTGAGAGTGTGGCCCTCGAGCTGTTTGTCACGCTTGACTGAGCACATTCTTTCTCTCGATCCCACGGCTCCTCTCATCACGAAAATGTGAAGGCCAGAAGTTCTAGGAACGCACAAATCCAGTTTACAGAATCCCAAGGTTCCAGTGTACTTTTATATATAGAATTGGATTTTTTCTATCCTAATCGAACAACTTAACAATTTTATTTTTTGGCACACCATATTGTACATCCAATATTTTCGCTTGTAGCTTCTTGCTTTCCCAATTACAGGCAAATCCAAATTTCTTTTCATCCCCCCAAAGTTTGAATTTTTCCTTTGCTAACGTTTGACCATTGCTTTTACTGTTTGTATATAAAATATTTTCGTTTGTTCCCAATTGGTTGACCAGCTGGAAAAAATCAAAGCTTCGTGTCAGCTCACCAAGATTGGAATTTTTCCATTTTCCTTTTTGCTAACGTTTATACGTTGTTTGTACCATTTATACACCCAATATTTTCGCTTTCATCCCCTTTTTTGCTCAATTAGGGACAAATTAAAGTTTCGTGTAAGCTCCCTAATGTTTGAATTCTTCCATTTCTCTTTTTGCTAACGTTTGTACGTTAATTTTACATGTACATGCAATATTTTCGTGTGTACCGTCTCATTTGCCCAATTATAGACAAATCCAAATTTCGTGTCAGCCCCCCAGTGTTTAAATTTTTTCTTTTTTCTTTTTGCTAACGTTTGTAAGTCGCTTTTGCTGTTTGTTGATCCAATATGTTTGTTTGTACGCTCTTTGTTGCTTAACTATGGGCAAATCAAAATTTCACGTTATCCTCTCGAAGTATAGATTTTTCATTTTTTCTTTTTGATAACGTTTGTTTGTCATTTTTACGTCATTTTTACTGTTTGTCCATCCAATATTTGTGATTGAACCCTTTTGATTGCCCAGCTGAAGGCCAATCAAAATACCGTGTCAGCTCCCCGAAGTTTGAAATTTTCCATTTTTCTTATTACTTACGTTTATACGTCGTTTGAACTATTTGTACATCCAATATTTTCGTTTGCAATCCGTTGGTTGAACAGCTAGGGGCAAACCAAAATTTCGGGTCATCCCTTCGAAGCTTGAACTTTGAACTTTTCTTTTTGCTAACGTTTGGAGTCGTTCTCATTGTTTGTACATCCAATATTTTCATTTATACCCTCTTGGTGGCTCATCTGGGGACAAATCAAAATTTAGCTTCAGCTCCTCAATATTCAGTTTTTCCATTTTTCTTCTTGCCATCGTTTGTTTGTCGTTTGTACTGTTTGTGTATATGCAATACTTAAGTTTTTACCGCCTTGGTTGCCCAGCCAGGGGCGAATTTGAATTTCGTTTCATCCTTACAAGCTTTGACTTTTGAATGTTTCTTTTTTCTAACATTTTTACGTCGTTTGTACTATTCGTACATTCAATATTTTCATTTGTACCCCCTTGGTTGTCCAACTAGGGGGAAATAAAAATTTCATGTCAGCGCCCCCCCCCCCCGATATTTTTGTTGACCAATTTTTTTTGTTAACGTTTGTACGTCGTTTGTATTGCTAGTACATCCAGTTTTTTCGTTTGTATTCTCTTGGTTGTCCAGCTTGAAATAAATCAGATATGCGTGTTAGAATCCCACAGTTCGAATTTTTCTATTTTTCTGTTGCTGACGTTTTCACGTCCTTTGCGCTTTTTGTGTATCTAATATTATAGTTTGTACCCTGCTGCTCGCTCTGCTGGATGAAAAATTCAAAATTTCGTGTTAGTCCCCAAAGTTTGCATTTTTGTACTTTTCTTTTTGCTAACATTTGTACACCGATTGTACTGTGCGTACATGCAATATTTCCATTTGTACCCTCTTGGTGGCCAACTTGGGGGTAATTCAAAATTTTGCGTCAGCCCCCCCCCCCCAATATTTGAAGTTTTTCCGTTTTCTTTTTGCTGACGTTTCCAATTCGTTTGTATTACACTGGTTTACAACAACAAAAAAGGTGAGGACTATTTGACAAGACCACTTTATCCTTATGTATTTTTACGCGCTGAATACGAATCCGAGGTTTATTTACCTCCATCACGTTCGGTTCAAGGTCATTTCAAGGTCAAATACAGGAAAAGCCGTGCAATAAAATTCAAAAACCTTCTACATATGTTTTTAGGGTCGCTGAATCGAAATCCGAGTTCCATTCACCTCCACCGCTTCAAGTTCAAGGTCATTTCAAGGTCAAATACAGGAAAAGCCATGCAATAAACTTGAAAAACCTTTTACATATGTTTTTGGGGATTTCAGAAAACTTTAAAAGATTTCACACGAATTTCAGAAGATTTCAAAAATGTCACAAATATTTCAAATACTTCGCAAAGATTCCACAAAGATTTCAGAAAACTTTAAAAGATTTCACAAGAATTTCAAAAATGTCAAAAATATTTCAAGGATATCACAAAGTATTTAAACATTTCACGCAGCTTTCAGACGTTTTTCTAATATTTCAAAGATTTCACAAAGATTTCAGAAGGCTTCAAAGTTTTTAAAAATATTGCACAATGATTTCAGAATATTTAAGTGATTTCAGAAGACTTTAAAGTTTGTGAAAAGGTTTTACAAAGATTTCAGAGTAGTTGAAAGATTTCAGAATATTTCAAAGTTCTCAGAAGATTTCAAAGATTTCAGAAATATATTTTCAAATAATTGAATCATTCCAGAAACATTCCACAAAATTTTCAAAGATTTTAGGGATTTCAAGAGATTCAACAAAGATTCCAAAATATTTCACAAATTTAAAAGATTCGACACAGATTTCACAAAGATTCTCAAATATTTCAAAGATTTGAAAATATTTCAGAATATTTCAAAGATTTCAAAAATAACAAGAATTTCCACGATTTCGCAAAGATTCCACAAAGATTTCAGAAGACTTTAAAAAATTTCACAAGAATTTCAGAGGATTTCAAAAATGTCACAAATACTTCAAATATTTCGCAAAGATTTCACAAGATTTAAAAATATTTCACAAAAAATCTTGAAGATTTCACAAATATTTTTTTTATCTTGACTGTTTCGCGAAGATTTCACAAAGATTTTAAAGATTCAAAAAAAATTTATAATATTTCAAAAATATTTCGAAGATATCACAAAGTTATTAAACATTTCACGCAGCTTTCAGACGTATTTTTAAGATTTCAAAGATTTCACAAAGATTTCAGAAGGCTTAAAAGTTTTTAAAAAGATTTCACAATAATTTCAGAATATTTAAATGATTTCAGAAGATTTTAAAGTTTTTGAAAAGGTTTCACAAAGATTTCAAAGATTTCAGAATATTGCAAAGTTCTCAGAAGATTTCAAAGATTTCACAAATATATTTTCAAATAATTCAATCATTCCAGAAACATTCCACAAAATTTTTTTAAGATTTTAAGGATTTTAAAAGATTCAACAAATATTCCAAAAGATTTCAAAAATTTCAAAATATTTCACAGATTTGAACGATTCGACACTGATTTCACAAAGATTCAAAAATATTTCAAAGGTTTAAAAAAATTTAAGAATATTTCAAAAATTTCGCAAAGATTTTAAAGATTTCAATAATTTCGAAAATATTTCATAAAGATTTTAAAAATTCCAAAAGATTTTCAAAGATATCACAACTATTCTTAACATTTCAAAATTTTTCTAAAGATTTCACTAAGATTTCAGAAGTTTTTGAAACGATTTCTCTATGATTGCAAAAGACTTCAAAGTTTTTGAAAAGATTTCAGAATATTTCAAAGATTTCAAAACTTACTTTCGTAATTTTAATATTTTCATGGATGCCAATATATTTTTTTACGTATTTAAAAATCTTATCTGTTTCTGTCAATTTTTGTTTGTCACATATTGTTAGATTTTAAATAGTGAAATTTTCTTGATCTTCAATTAAAAATTGTTCTTATTTTTTTAATTTAATACGTCTCGAAATTTTCTAATATTACAAAATCGAAATTTGTTTAATTTCAAACACCGTTGAAGCATTTTCAAATTGAACCCTGCGGGATAACACAATATTAAATGAAAATTGTTTCAATTTTTAAATTTCATAACAAAAAATACCACTTTTTATTTTATTTTCGTGTCAAAGAAAAGCTAAGGTTTCTTCTTTTAAGAGAAAGAAATTCGTTGAAATTTTTATAAATCTCTAAATTAATTAAATATTATATACAATGTATATTTAAAAAAATTTAACATCTACTCAAAACTGCGCTTAAATTTGCCTAACTGTTAAAAGCTCATTTTTGTTGTTCAAATTTTGGTCTAATCGAACAATTTCATATGGTTAATTTTAAATATATTTAATTTATTTATATAGTGAAAATTTCGATTAGACTGCTTAATGTGCTACAAAAAAATAATTTTTGCTACTTTTTGAAAATTTGTTGAATCCTATTACTTTTTTAATTTTGATCGAATTTAGAAATTTGAAAAATTTTTAAATTAGGATTGCGAAATTAAATTGATAACTTAGAAATAATTTTTCACCGCCATTGAAATTAAAAACTTGGAATTCATAAAACTAAAAATGTTTTCATTTGAATTTATAAAAACTGCATTCCAAATTTAAACACTCGAAATAGAACTCTTTTGAATTTTAAACATTTAAAATTGAAGCTTAAAAAATTGTTAATAAAGAAATTTTTTATTCAAACGCTCAATAATTTACAAGTATAAAATGAAAGCTTTTCAAGTGATTTTTAAGTGATATTCAAGAATTTTTTCAAGTGTATTTTAAATTAAATGCCGTGAAATTGCAAAAATTAAATTTTAAAACTGCATGAAATGATCAGTTCCAAAATTTCTGGTTAAAAAGGATGAATCCAGGCTATCATTTTCAGTATCCTAAATTAAAGAATAAATCAACAAATTTGTAAATTTTCAGGATTATATCATTTTAGGTAATTCTAAATTAAAAACATTAAAACTTAACTGTTTTTTTTTAACCGACTACTTTTTAAATTAGAAGTTAAATTGTTTTAATTTTAGCCAATATTGCCAAATTTGCGAAATATTTTTCTTAAATTCTTTTTTTTTTAATTTAAGATTGAATAGGCTAAAAATGGTATATTTTGGACTGAAACAATATTCGAATAGGATTTGAATTTTAAGAAAAAGGTTTAATTATGAATTTATTTGAAAAACATTATTTTTAAATTTAGAATAGCCTATAACGTTTTAATGAGTTTGTTTATCTGCAATAATAATCTTATTTGCCGAATTTTTAATTTGCAAATCATTTATTACCCAACCTTATCTGTTTTTACTCTGGCTAATTCCTGGCTAATTCCTAATTGCTAAAGGCCTGAACTTAGATACTTGATTTGAACCAAGTTCAAATCAAGTTGGACTCGGTCTAAAATGGAAAAATATTAAAGAAAAAGATTTTAGAATTACGCACTGTAAACTAAATTATTTTATTACTTGATATTAATGATCCCTGATAAGGCTTCATCTTGACAAGTTGATGAACCCTTTCCAAGTTCTGGAGAGAAGATGACGAAGTTTGTGACAATAATGATGAAAGTACCATTGACAAGAAAATTAGGGGGAGGCCTTTGATCAGATTTCCCACTTTGAACATTGTTTGAGGCAAGATATAGTGTAAAAACTAACAATTCTGTAATGGATTATACATGTCAGTTGAGGCATAATGTTAGTATAAATGGAAGTACCTAGCGTAATGAATCAGGAATGAATGAATTTTCAACAAATTAATTAAACTTTCAACAAACTGGTTGAATTTTTTAACAAGAAGCTGAATTTTCAACCAAGAAGATTAATTTTCGACCAAAAAAGATGAATTCTCAATCAAATACATACACTTTCGACCAAATAGTTGAATTTTCAGATAAGAATATTAATTTTCTACCATCAAAGATGAATCTCCAAAAAATCACATAGATTTTCAACCAAATAGTTGCATTTTTAACCAAAAAGATGAGCTTTCTACAAAACAGTTAAATTTTCAACCAAATAATTAAATTTTCAACCGAAAAGATGATTTTGAAACATAGAATTTTAATTTTATACCAAAAAAGGTGAATTCTCAATAAACTACATACACTCTTAACCAAATAGTTGAATTTTCATCCAAGAAAATTAATTTTCTACATTTTTAAAGATATATTTACATTTTGAACTAGGAAGATTAATTGTCTACTATAAAAGACAAATTAAAAAAAAATGTTAAACAAATAGTTAAATTTTCAACTAAGAAGACTAATTTTCTACAATAAAAGACTAATTTTCAACAAAAAACATAAATTTTCATCCAGTTGCATTTTTAACCAAAAAGATGAGCCTTCTACAAAACAGTTGCATTTTTAACACAACAGTTAAATTTTCAACCAAAAAGATGAATTCTCAATAAACTCCATGAACTTTTAACCAACTAGTTGAATTTTCATCCAAGAAAATTAATTTTCTACCATAAAAGACGATTTTTAACACAATACATCAATTTTTAACCGAGTAGTCGTATTTTCAAAAAAGAAGATTAATTTTCTACAATAAAAAACAAATTTTCAACAAAATACATAAATTTTTAACGATATAGTTATATTTTGAATCAGGAAGATTAATTTTCTACTATAAAAGACAAATTTAAAAAAAATGTTAACCAAATAGTTACATTTTCAACCAAGAAAATTAATTTTTTACAATAAAAGACAAATTTTCAACCAAATACATAAATTTTTAACGGTATAGTTACATTTTAAAGCAGGAAGATTAATTTTCTACTATAAAAGATAAATTAAAAAAAAAATTAAACCAAATAGATAAATTTTCAACCAAGAAAATTAATTTTCTCTAATAAAAGACTAATTTTGAACAAAATACATCCATTTTTAACGATATAGTTACATTTTGAAGCAGGAAGATTAACTTTCTACTATAAAAGACAAATTAAAAAAAATGTTAATCAAATAGTTAAATTTTCAACAAAAAAGACTAATTTTCTACAATAAAATACTAATTTTCTACAGTAAAAGACTAGTTTTCAACAAAAAACATAAATTTTCATCCAGTTGCATTTTTAACCAAAAAGATGAGACTTCTACAAAACAGTTGCATTTTTAACCAAATAGTTAAATTTTCAAACAAAAAGATGAATTCTCAATAAACTTCATAAACTTTTAACCAAATAGTTGAATTTTCAACCAAGAAAATTAATTTTTTATCATAAAAGACGATTTTTTAACAAAATACATCAATTTTTGACCGAATAGTCGTATTTTCAAAAAAAAAATTAATTTTCTACCATAAAAGACAAATTTTCAACAAAATACATACATTTTTTACGATATAGTTACGTTTTGAACCAGGAAGATTAATTTTCTATTATAAAAGACAAATTAATAAAAAATTTTAACCAAATAGTTAAATTTTCAACCAAAAAGATGAATTCTCATTACACTCCATAAACTTTTAACCAAATAGTTAAATTTTCAACCAAGAAAATTAATTTTTTACCATAAAAGACGATTTTTTAACAAAATACATCAATTTTTAACCGAATAGTCGTATTTTCAAAAAAGAAGATTAATTTTCTACCATAAAAGACAAATTTTCAACAAAATACATAAATTTTTAACGATTAGTTAAATTTTTAACCAGGAAGATTAATTTTCTACCATAAAGACGAATTTTCAAACAAGAATAATTTTCTACCTTAAAAGACAAATTTTTAACCAAGTAGTTAAATTCCCAACTAAGAAGAATAATTTTCTATCATAAAAGACTAATTTTTAACAAAAAATAAAAATTTTCAATCAAATAGTTGCATTTTTAATCAAAAAGATAAGCTTTCTACAAAACCGTTGAATTTTCAACAAAATAGTTAAATATCCAACCAAAAAGATGAATTTTCAAACACAGAAGATTAATTTTCTACACACAAAAAAATCTCAATCAAATACATACACTTTTAACCAAATAGATTAACTTTCAAATTAGAAGATTAATTTTCTACCATATAAGATGAATTTTCTAAAAATCAAATACATTTGAAACTAAATCCAGTCCAAATTTTATTCGATTAATTTCTAGTTTATATCTTTTTCTTTTCTAAAAAATGTTTACTAAATAGTTGCATTTTCAAACTAAAAAATATCAATTTGTAACCAAAAATGGTGTAGTCAAATTTTCATTAGAATTAATTATCAGTAAAAAAAAAAGAATTTTCAGCATAAAAGTTAATTTTCAACCAATCAGTTTCAAACATTATTTTTTAACAGAACGAAAAATGTAATAGTTGATATTAAAAAGAAATTTGAATTTAATATAAAAGTAGTTGATTAGAAGGTTCAAGAAAAACTAATTTTTAACAACATATTTGAATTCTCAACAAAAATAGATTAATCTACAGCCAAAAAATTGCATTTTTAACAAAAAAGAATTGATTTTCTACCAAAGAAGGCGAATTTTCAGCAAAATAGTTCAACTTTGAACCAAAAAGATTAATTTTCTACCAAGAAAGGAGAATTTTCAACAAATCACATACATTTTTGTTTTAGTTTCTAAACAAATTTTACTAAATATTAACATTTTTAAACTAAAATAGATAAATTTTTAACAAAAAATGGAGTAGTTAAATTCTCATTTACGTGAATTAATTTTCAATAAAAATAAACTAATTTTCTATGTAAGTTTCATTTTGTACCAAATAGTTGAATTTTGTACCAATAGTTGAACAATGGATGTGATTTTAGTCTAAATTTTATTTAATTAGTTTTTAGTTTATACTTTTTTCGTCTCTAAACAAATTTTACTAAATAGTTGAATTTTTAAACTAAAATAAATCAATTTTTAACCAAAAAATGGAGTAGTTAAATTTTCATTTAAGAGAATTAAGTTTTCATTAAAAAAAACGAATTGCCTCTCGAATTTTTCACTAAATACATGAATTCTCAACGAAATAGTTAAATTTTCTAGGAAAAAAGACGAATTTTTAGAATACAGTTGAATTTTCAACCACAACAGATAAGTTTTCAACTAAAAATAAAATAGTTACATATTCAGATTAAAAAATTACTTCTCAAAAAACAACAAAAGAATTTTCAACCTATTGATTTCAACTAAAAAAGACAAATTTTTAACAAAATAGTTAAATCTTCAATCAAAATGATAAATTTTCAGAAAACAAGATTAATTTTCTACTTAAGTAGACAGATTTTCAACAAATTGCATGAATCTTCTACCAAATAGTTGAATTTGTAACTTATAAATTATAAATTTTCAATCATAAATGCAATAGTTAAATTTCAGATAGAAAAATTAATTTGTAACAAAAAAAAAAAGGAATTTTCAACACAATACTTAAATTTTCTAATAGTTTATTTTTAATCAAACGAAGTTTTTTCTTAAATAATAGTAGAATTTTCAGCGAAAAATATGAATGTTCAACTTATAACAATGAAAAAGTGAACCTTCAAGTGGAATTGTTAAATTTTCAGTCAAAAAATTAAAGCTTAGCAAAAAAAAACGGATTTTTAAATAAAATGACGAATTCTCAACTGAAAAAAATGAATTTCTAACCAAAAACGATTAATTTTCCACGAAAAGAGGAGGAATTCTTAACAAATTAGTTACATTTTCAACAAAATAAATGAATTTTCAACCCATATGATGAATTCTCAACTGAAATTGTTAAATTTTCAGCAAAAAAATATTTACCCAAAAAGAATAATAATTTGTAAAAAAAATGGTTACATTTTAAGCCAAAGAGATTAATTTTCAACTAGAATGATAAATCTTCAACCGAAAACTGAATTTTTCACAAATTAGTTTAACTTTTAGCCAAGTAGTCGAATTTTCAATCAAAATTTTAATTTTTAATCAAATGCATTATCGAGCCAAAAAGTCGAATTTTTTACAAACCGGTTGAATTTTCAACCAAAAAATTAATTTTCGACCAAAAAGACGAATTTTAAATAAAATTGTTAAATTCTCAACCAAAACAGATTAATTTTCAAGAAAAAAGCTGCATTTTTAACCGAAAAAGATTAATTATCAGCCAAAAAGATCAATTTTTTAATTTGAACAATACGAATTTTCAACAAAATACATGGATTTCCAACTAGAAAAGATTAATTTTCAATTTTAAATATCAATTTTTAACCAAAACAGGAATAGTTACATTTTTAAGTAAGAAAATTAATTCTCACAAAAAAACGCGTTTTTATCAAAATAGTTAAATATTCAAACAAAAAGATCAATTTTCAACTTACATGATAATTCCTTTTAAAATAAAACTAATTTTCCAGAAAAGAGTCTAAAATTCAACCAGAGTTTCGTTTTCAATCAAAAAGTGGATTTTTCAAAAAAGAAGATCAATTTTCTACAGAAAAAAGACGAATTTTCTACATAATACCTGAACTTTTATCCAAGTACTTGAATTTTCAACTATAAAAGATAAATTTTCAACCAAATAGTTGAATTTTTAACTAAAAAGGGAAAATTTTCAATTAAAAACGGAATATTTAAATTTTCAGTTACAAAAATTAATTTTCAAACACAAATGAAACGAATTTTTAACCAAATATTTAAATTGTCAATCAAGTCAACCAAGAGATGAATCTTCAACTGCAAAAAATTAATTTTTATCAAAGTAGATCAACTTTCAACGAAATAATGTAATTTTTCACCAAACGAGATGAATTCCGAACCAAAAATACAATGGCAGATTTTTCAAAAAAAAAAAAAAAAAAAATTGACATTTAACCAAAAATAGTTGGATTTTCTTACTGGGTTCTATCAATTCAGTTCACATTTTAACGTTAAAGATTATTCAAAGTTGAGTTTTGTAGCCTATTAAGACGTTAATTAAGTCGTTCGAGCCTCCCCCTCTCATAATTTCACTCCCCTACTCCCCCACTCCCCCAACAGTCCCCTACTTTCCACCCCCCACTTTTTACTATCACCCTTTCCACAACTTCTTCCTCCACTACTTCACCCTCTTCTCACTTTTCGAGCTAACACTTCCCTTCTCCCAATTCCCTTCCACAGCCAACACTTCCCATTCACTACTCACCCTCATTTCTAATAATTTACCCTACTTCCCCTCAATTAAACTCACTTCTCCTACTTTCTCTCCCTAATTTCCCATACTTTTCCATATTGCCCTTATTCCCAAACCTATAATTTTCCCACATTTCCCATCAGTTTCTCCCCACTCACTTCGCCTCACTTTCCCTACTACCTCAACGATTATTTCCATCACTTCCTCTACTTTTCCACCACTCATTCCCCACATTTTCAATCCTTTTTTCTCCACTCATTTCTCCTCACAACCACTATTAACCCCCCATTCATATCCTCTCGCTGCCCCTACTTTCCCTCCCCTCCTTTCCCCTCATTTCCCATCGTGTCCCTCTACCACATTTCCTTACTTCCCTCCGCTAATTCCCCTTATTTCTCCTTCCCTAATTTCCGCTCACAACCACTATCCCTTCCCCAATTTCCTCACACTTCCCCTACTTTCCTGCCCCTCAGACAGACGGACACCGAAATTCAATCATTCATTGTTAGATTGACGGTTATATAAAATTACAGAAAGGAGGGGTGAATAAAAAATCACTAAAAATAGCATCGCACAATATGCGGACACTCTCGTGTGTAACCCCTTAAGTGTGACATTTATTAACAAAATCTGAGTTCTCAGGCGGGAAATTAGAGTATATTATGCCCTCGCCTCAGTCCCCCTACTTCCTCAACGATCATTTCCCTCACTTTCCCTACTTTTCCACCCCTTATTCCCCACATTTCCCATAATTTTTTCTCCACTCATTTCTCCTCACAACCACTATTATCCCTCCCCTCAACTCCTCTCACTTCTACTTTTCCTCTCATAATTTCCTCTTACTTCTCCTGCACTAATTTCCCCTCACTCTCCCTACTTTCCCACCCCTCCTTTCTCCTCACTTCCAATAGTGTATCTCATTTCCTTACTTCCCTTCGTTAATTTTCCCTATTTCTCCTTTCCTCATTTCCCCTCGTAACCACTACTATCTCTTCCCCCATTTCCAGAAAGGAGGGGTGATTAAAGTACTACTTTCCCTACTTTTCCACCCCTCATTCCCCACATTTCTCATCATTTTTTCTCCACTCATTTCTCCTCACAACTACTACTATCCCTTCCCTTAACTCCTCTTACTTCTACTACTTTTCCTCTTCTAATTTCTTCTTACTTACCCTGCACTTATTTCACCTCACTCCCCCTACTTTCCCTCCTCTCTTTCTCCTTACTTCCAATAGTGTCCCTCGCCCTCATTTCCTTACTTCCCTCCGTTAATTTCCCCTACTTCTCCTTTCCTCATTTGCCCTCGAAACCACTATACTATCTCTTCCCCCATTTCCTCATACTTCCCCTACTTTCCCACCCCTCGGACAGAAAGATTCCGAAATTCAATTATTCATTGTAAGATTGACGGTTATATGAAATTACAGAAAGGAGGGGTGATTAAAGTACTACTTTTCCTACTTTTCCACCCCTCATTCCCCACATTTCAGATCATTTTTTCTCCACTCATTTCTCCTTACAACCACTATTATCCCTCCCCTCAACTCCTCCCACTTTTCCTACTTTTCCTCCCCTAATTTCCTCTTACTTCCCCTGCACTCATTTCCCCTCACTCCCCCTACATTCCCTCCCCTCCTTTCTCCTCACTTCCCATAGTGTCCCTCATTTCCTTACTTCCCTCCGCTATTTTCCCCTATTTCTCCTTTCCTCATTTCCCCTCGAAACCACTACTATCTCTTCCCTCATTTCCTCACACTTCCCCTACTTTCCCACCCCTCAGACAGACAGATACCAAAATTGAATTATTCATTGTAAGATTGACGGTTATATAAAATTATAGAAAGGAGGGGTGATTAAAGTACTACTTTTTCTACTTTTCCACCCCTTATTCCCCACATTTCCCGCCATTTTTTCTCCACTCATTTCTCCTCACAACCACTATTATCCCTTCCCTCAACTCTTCTCACTTCTCCTACTTTTCGTCCCCTAATTTCCTCTTACTTCCCCTGCACTCATTTCCCCTCACTCCCCCTACTTTCCCTCCCCTCCTTTCTCCTCACTTCCCACCACTATTTTCCCCTATTTCTCCTTTCCTCATTTCCCCTCATAACCACTACTATCTCTTCCCCCATTTCCTTACACTTCCCCTATAGAAAATTACAGAAGAGAGGGATGAATAAAAATAGCATCACGTAATATGCAGACGCTCTCGTGTGTAACCCCCTAAGTATGAAATTTATGAACAAAATCTGAGTTTGCAGGCAGTAAATTAGAGTATATAATGCCAGGAACTAAATTTAAGGGTAATATCTCAGGAAATAGGGAGAGACTCAAATTTGTTGCGTGCATTTCCTTGATGCTCATGAACCTTAATAACTTCCCTGTCACACTTTTAGCCACCTTTCTAGTCTCCTCGAGGTCTTTAAGGAATCCTTCCTGTCAGGAAAAGTTTTACTAAACGGAAAGGAAGGAAGGGGAACAAGGTACAATTAATTGCACTGTTCACTTGTGCAGAATTATGCCAGAGGCTAATAAAATATTACTCTGAAGTGAATGGAATATTTAATTTGGACTGTACTGATTCTGAATAAAGTTTCAGTCCTCCTGCATATTTGATAAACGTTCATTATTTTTCAGAGCGTAAATTCTTGATAAAATGCTGAATTTTTCAACTTTCGTTACTAGATAAGTGAGGAGAGTTCCAGCGCAAGATTTTTCTTACTCACATCGATGCCATTCCATAGCCAAAATGGTTCGTGCCCGTGCTAAGTTTCTAGAATATTCTCGAAGGTTACAGATGACGTCATGAAATGATATTGCGCAATTGTGAGTAGAGAATTTTACGTAAACAACTTCAAGGTTATTTATTACCTCAGATTCCTGTTACCGACATCGATACCATTCCCTAGCTCAAGTGGTTCTAGTCCGTGCTAAGTTTCTAGAATATCCTCAAAGGTTACAGATGACGTCATAAAACTATATTCCGCAATTGTGAGAAACAAATTTTGCGTAAACAACTTCAAGGTAATTAATTACCTCAGATTCCTGTTGCCGACATCGATACCATTCCATAGCTTAAGTGGTTCCAGTCCATGCTAATGCTAAGTTTCTAGAATATTTTCGAAGGTTACAGATGACATCATAAAATGATATTGCGCAATTGTGAGTAACGAATTTTGCGTAAAAAACGTCAAGGTTATTTATTACCTCATATTCCTGTTACCGACATTGATACCATTCCATAGCTGAAGTGGTTCCAGTCCGTGCTAAGTTTCTAGAATATTCTCGAAGGTTGCAGATGACGTCATAAAATGATATTGCGCAATTGTAACGAATTTTGCATAAACAGCTTCATAGTTATTTATCATCTCAATTATTATAGTTATTCTTTTTTAGTTACTTAATTTTCAGAAGTGCAAAATCCAATTCGTAATTTCAGGAATTTAATGACAACATTCTCGATCATTTTAACTGAATGTCGGATTTCATTTATCCAGCTTTAAAATGCCTTGAATACCATAAACTTCGCAATTTGTTATTCCTTCTTTAAAAACAACTCGAACTTCCACACATTTTTCTCGTAAATCTGTGTGTGAAACTCGTTAAAACTTGTTGAGGGAGGCGAAACAGTCAAACTGAATTTTAAATTTTACTGATAGCTGCAATTTTGGCGGTGCTTTTTAAATTGAGCGGGAATTCAATCAGAAAGTTTTCCTCTTTACATTCTCAATTTGGTTGGACGATTATCCACGGAAGACGCAAATAAAATCTGAATAAATATGGGTTTTATGCCTCTTCATATTTTCAATAATAATTATTAATTTAATTATTAATAAAAAATATGCAGTGACATATATTTTCATTATGTAAAAAAATGAGCTTCTTCTTTCTAAAAATTTAAAACTTAACTTCTTGTAGTCGAAAAATTGTAATGTAGTGTTTCATTTAATTTCAACTTAGTTTTTCTCCAAACTCAAATCTTTCCTATTTGAAATCAAAATTCAGCTACTTAATTTAAATTTGAACTGCTTTGAAAAAATTCTTTTTTTTTTTGTTTGAAAATTCGTTTCATTTTTGGTTGAAAATTAATTTTTTTAAATGAAAGTTTAACTATCCCATTTTGGTTGAAAATTCATCTTCTTTAGTTGGAAATTCAACCACTTGGTTAAAAATTCATGTATTTTGTTGATAAGTCATATTTTTTTATAGAAAATTAATCTCGTTGGTTCAAAAATCAACCATTTGGTTTAAGATTCAACTCTCTGGTTGAATGTTCAAATTATTTTTTGAAAATCCTTTTTTTTCTGAAGATTAATTTTAGTTGAATATTTATCTCTTTGGTTGAAAATTGACATTTTAGATTGAAAATCGATATTTTCTGGCTGAAAACTCTGTTTTGGTTGAAAAATCAACTACTTGGTTTAAAGTTGAACTACACCGTTCGAAATTAATTTTTTCGGTTGAAAATTCATCATTTTAATTCAACATTCATCTCTTTGGTTGAAAATGTCAATATTTTGTTCAAAATTCATATTTTCTAGTCGAAAATACAGCTGTTTTGTTGAAAAGTCGTCTTTTTGATTAAAAAATCAACAATTTCGTACACAATTAAAATATTTGGTTGAAAATTAACTTTTTGTGCAAAATTCATATTCCTGATTAAAAACTTTTTCTTTGCGTGTTAAAACTTTAACTATTTGGTAGAAAATTCATGAAATTTGTTAAAAATTCATGTATTTGGAAAAAATTCGTCTATTTGGGTAGAAAATTAGTCGGTTTGTTGAAAATTCATCACTGTCGTGAAGGATTCAACTATTCTGTTGAAAAATCGTGTTCTTTTTATTTCAACTGTTTTTAATTTGAAATTAAATTATCTTTGGTTGAAAATTCCTTTTTTTGGCTGCAGCTTAATTTTTTGACTTAAAAAAAATTCAAACTTGAAATATAACATTTTTTTAAAATGCAGAGTTCAGAAGTGGTGCAGATCAGTTAGATATGCTTGAAGGTGTTGCCATGGCTAATATCAGAAAATTAATTTTCTTGTGCACAAAATATACAAAATATCAAAAAATAATTGACGAATAAAAATTCCCTGAAAAATGTACCGAGAATTTCGTCCAACAGAATTTTTCTGAAATTTTGGTACCAATCGGATAATAAGTGTAAGCTAAAAAATTTATTTTTCTTTTAAAAAAATTATTATTTGGAAAGATGTAATTTCGAACGTTTTTTTATGTTTAATTTTTAAGATTTATAATTGAAAACTCTTGAATTTTAAAGATGTATAAATCAACATTCTTATGTTTCGATGATTTTGAAGATCAAAAGTCAAGAGTTTTCAATTGTAAATCTTCCAAATTCAAAAAATTTTAAATGTACACCATCCGAATTAAAGAATTTTTTATTGTGAATTTTCAAAATTAAAAACTCTTCAGTTTTAAAGATTTATAATTCAAAGTTATACCATTTTAATTAGAATTGAAAATTCTTGAATTTTGAAAATATGGAATTCACAATTTTTCAATTTTAGAGATTTTATATTTTAAAGGTATGCAATTTTGAACGTTTTTTTAAATAGTTCAACTTTGAAGATCTACGATAGAATATTCTTCAGTTTTGATAATTTATTATTAAAGATTCTTAAACTTTAAACATGTTTAATTTCAAATTCTGAAGTTTGTATCATTTTGAGGATCAAATGTCAAGAATTTTCTATTATAAATCTTTCAAATATCTAGGAAATTTCAAATGTAAATCATCAAAATTGCGGTATTTTTAATTGAAAAACTTAAATCTTGCATAATTTTTAATTCTAAATTTTTTAAATAAAAACTCTTGCATTTTAAAGATTTAAAATTCAAATCTCAACAATTCTGAAGAGTTAGAATTGAAAATTCTTGAATTTTGAAAATATGGAATTGAAAATTGCTCAATTTTCAAAATTTACATTGTAAAGGTATATGCAATTTTGAACGTTTTTTTATGAATAGTTCAATTTTGAAGATTTACAATGAAAAATTCGTCAATTTTTAAGATTTGCAATTAAAAATTTCTTTAATTTTAAAGACGCATTATTTAAAATTCTTAAATTTGGAGGATTTTGAAGTTCAAAGATTTAATTTTCATTTTTTATTTTCATTCTCAATTTTCAATTCTAAATCTTCCTAATATTTGGGAAATTTCAAATTTAAACAATCAAAATTACGGAATTCTAAATTGTAAGACTGAATACTTGATTTGATTTGAAACTTGATTTGATTTGATTTATATTTAAAAGGAGTGTCATTTTGAAAGTTTTTTTTACAGTTTAATTTTGAAGATTTACAATGGAAAAATCTTCATTTTTAAAGATTTACAATTCAAAATTCAACAATTCGGAAGAGTTAGAATTAAAAATTCTTGAATATTGAAAATATGCCCTTGGTACAGGGACCCTCTATCCGCAACCCGAGGACGCGTTCGGTGGCTTTGTCATAAGCCCTTCAGTTCTATTCCAAAGGAATCGAAACCAAAACTGAATATATATATATCCTAATATGAGGGATTTGAATCACAGTTTTTGATTTGGACGATCAAACTGGGCACATTTTCAGAGAAGCTGAGAATAAAAATTAGTGCAAAGTAAGAAGAGAATATTAAGGTCATCCTGAAAAATAACAATTGTACATTATTTTGCAATGTCTGAATAAGCAGTACAAGATCGAGGTATAGAAATAAATATAATATACATTAGATATAATTGCGTTGAACATAATGTAGAAAAGCTGACATTTTGGGGAAAATTGAGTGCGAAGCACGAGATACATGATAAGAATGTGTTCGTTAAATCCGAAGGAGCTTTAACGAAAGAGAATTCACAATCATAAAGTTACAGTTGTTAACGCTTTGACTTTAATTTTACAAAGTCTGAGCACAAATGTGTGGAAAATACAAAGACCGAGCGTGTAGCGCGAGGTAAATACGTTATCGAGCGCGAAGCGCGAGATGAATTTACTCTCGAGCGCTAAGCGCGAGAACCAACAGTCGCGCGCCCTAGGCGCGCTCAAACTTGCGAGGTAAGCGAGTCCGAGATTTAAAATTTTTAGCTGATATAAATTTCGGTATTACTCCGGTTGAAATACGGGCTAAGACAGATTTTTTTCTTGTTCTTCAAAATTTATTTTTCCGAAATAATAGTTTTATTATCGAAATTTGCATTAACTAAAAATTCAAAAACTTGGACGTTATCATATATCAATGGTTATAACATCTTCGAAATATTAATTACATTTAAAATTGTTTAAACAATTTTTCTTGTTTCAACAAAATATTTGGTTCAGTAAATCATTAAAATTCATAATTTTCTGGAATTAATTACAGGATTTACGAATGTCATTATTTAGAAAATTATTATCACTTGCTCCTTGTTCTAGAAATGATGTAGAAAATTCCAGTTTTTTCGAATCTCTTTCACTATGTCGCTTATTGATCAGTACTTTTTTGTCTCAGCGAAATCGATCGGAAAAACAACTATCCATAAGGAATATTAGCGTATCAGTTCTGAGATAAAATAATACTGAATACCCATCGCACTGAAAAAGCTAAAGTTAAATTTTGTTGCATGTAAAATTTTCCGCGCTTAAAGTTTACATGCTATTTGGCAAAAGATATCCTACGATGAAATAAAAGCTGTCATCTGCTACGCCCTTAGCAGCAATGGGAAAACAACAAAGTATGAGTGAAATCAAGCTATACATCAGGACCCCAGATTTGAAACAACTATTCGCTCACTTAATTATTGATTTAAAAATAATGAGACTTAGAAAAAACAAAAGTTAAAATGTCTTGCAGGTAAATTTTGGAACGGCTAAGAATTGAATGTATTTCGGTGGAAGTTGCAGCGAGGATAAGAGACTAATTCTGATTTAATCTACTTCGCCACACTGCAGTGAGTAAATTTTGGTATAGAACATAGAAATGGCAACAGACAAGAAAATTAGAACATTGTTTTTACTTATCAATCTCCTCTGAAATAGATTAGACTATTGTAAAAGAACTAGAACTCATTTTATACCGCTAAGCAAAAAGCAACTGACTGCCGGGAATCGCTATTCTGCTCCAATTTAATGAAGTTAAAAGACGGTAGATAGCGTTAGCGTCGTAATTCTCGTTACTTTTCGAATAAAGATGGAGCGATAATGAGGCGAAAGATTATACAGGCAAGGTTAAAAAAGAGAAATTATCTTCGATCCGTGTAAAGTTTAACCGGCAAGGTTATTTTTTGTTGCAGCGAATCTTCCACTTCGAATCGATGTAAACTTTATTTTTCGTTTTTTCTGTGCGACACACATAGTGTCAGAGATTCAAAAAAACTAGAATTTTCTACACAATTGATGGAATGAAATTTCAACAACTTTATTCTCATCCTCATTTAAGCAAAAGAGAAGCGCGTTGCTTAATATATGCACGACCCCTTATACTTATTTGTCCATTACCGATTAATTTGATATCAAACACGACTATGTTACGATTTTTTCGAAAATTTAACTTCACTCAATTAGTGTTTTGCTTTGCTCTTATTAATAATTTATTTGGCCAATTATAGCAACAGAATATATGGAACAGAAATGTAAACAGATAGGTAGATTTTCAGGACATTTGTAGTTTAAAAATTTAATGAAATATTAGAATATTTGAAATGTTTATGAAATCCGTGAAATATTTGGAAACGTTTGCAAATTACTTCAATTCTTTTAAAGTATGCAAAAGTTTGTGAAAATTTGAAATGTTAGAAAAATCTTTGGGAAATTTTTTGAAATCTTTTAAAAAGTTTAAGAATTCTTTGAAATACTTGTGAAATATTTTTAAAATCTTTCGTAATAATTTGAAAATATTATAACATATGAAATGTTTGTGAATCTTTAAATATTTGGAAATCGTGGTGAATTCCAGAAAGCCTTTTAGTGTATACAAAACTTCTGTGAAATTTAGAAATTTCTGTGAAATCTTTTAAAATGTTTGAATATTAATTAATATCTTGCGGTCGGGCGAAATTGAAATAAAAGAAAATCATTTTTTAATCGCAGTTTTGGACAAAAATAAATGCTATTTTTGTTTCCTAATCTGCATAATATGACTAATTCTCACAATTTTTTAAGATTTTTTTTTAGTTTTTGTAGGAAAAATTAATTTTTGTATAAGCACCTGAAAATGAAAAAAAGATCTAAGAGCTCTGCACATATTTTTTTCCAGCCTAGAAAAGCTTTCTGATGTTTAAAATGTACTTCCGAAAAGTTTGAGAATATCAGATGATTGAAAATGACGAGTAGCTGCATTTCTCAAATTAACTCGTCATTCTCAATGATCTGATTTTTTCAATGTTTTGGAAGTACATTTTGAAAATAAGAAAGTTTTTCTATGCTGAAAAACTTATTCATAAATTTTGGAGCACCTATATTTTTTTTATTTTCAGGACTAAATTATAGATTAAATTTTTCCTATATGAACTTAAATAAAAATTCTAAAAAAATGGTAAAAATTGGGCATATTATGCAGATTGAGAAAAAATAATAACATTACGATTTTTCCACACCTCTGCGATTAAGGAACTTTTTTATTTTATTTCGACTCAGCCAAACCCTAAGACATACACGTCATGAGGGACCCGAAAGAAAACTTTTCAGTACTGATGCATTTCCGAACTATGCAATTTTTCACATACATGAATACACAAATATACATACATGAATATTCAAATATACATACAAGAATTTACAAACATACATATATTGAAACTATTGAATTTGTATCGAACTTATATCATACACCCAAATTTCATGAAATTTAAACAATATGTAGTAGTCAAAGTGATTCAAGTAGAAACGAACTTTCGATTGCTTAAATGCCCCGACAAATATATTCGATTTACCAAACGTAGACATTAGACACCACAATATTTACAAATTCTACTTTGAAATATGAAAAATTCAATTAGTGATGACTTATTTAAACTCCAAATGACTTAGACATATACCAATCGTTTCACTTTTCTCTTTCATACATTCTATTGTTATAATTGGCAAAATAAATTTTGAATAAGAACAACATAACATACAATGTGAAGTTAAATCTTTGAAAAAATCGTAACATAGTCGTGTTTGATATCAAATAAATCAGTAATGGACAAAAAAGTACAACACGTAATCATATTTCGACTTTGACTATTCATTAAAGAACGCTCATTAGCATTAGCGCGTCAGAGTGGCAAAATAACGCTCCCGTAAGTTGTCCGCTCCAATAGCGCACATTCCTCGCATTCCTCGGAAAACCCGAGGCGAGAAAGAGGAAGGATGAGACGGAATGAGGAAGAATGTGACGAGACAAACCGAGGAATATGCCCGAGAAAACGAAACGGAGCCGAGAAATGAACAAGGCGAAAGCGAGCCAGGCCCGATATTCCTCGTCTCCGACGACATCACGATATAATTAGTCCATTACATACCAACGAACTTGAAAAGGGGCTCTTAAAGTCGGCTCCTTCGGCTCTCACTGAAAACATACATGTATCAATAATGTCCCTATCCTTCCCCTCTGTGCATAATATACCACTAAGCTAAAAACAAATAAATTGCTTTCTAGCAATGCAGTCGCATATTTAACCAAGTAGTTGAATGTACAACCTGCAAAGACGAATTTATTCGAGGATAGTTGAAATGTCAAACTGAAAAGCTCAATTTAGAATTTCACCAAACAGTCGGTTTTACAAACAAAGAGTTAAAATTGCAATCAAGGGAGAAAAATTGTGGTACTGACATTATCTAGAAGTGAATAACGCTCATTAATCGGACTTATGTTCTTTTGAATTTAAAAGAATTCCATGAAGCTTACAAGAACTCCAGGTGATTTTTAACGTATTAAGAATAAATTCCAAATATGAAAACATAACAATGAGTTGTTTTAAATTCAAACACAGTGAGCCTCAACCATTTTTACCCTGATATTTTTACGGTACAAGCTATATTTACGGACTCCTTTACTTATGATTTTAAAGTATTTTATACCAAAAACGAGAATGAAGTATCAAGCTCTTTTCGAAGTTTGTTCAACAAGAAACATGAATCCTCTATTTATTTTCGCAGAGTTAAGTTCACAGTCAAGCAGAGACAACCCTGACACTCCCCGCCCGGTTCACTGTCGCTCTTCTCCTTCTCGTCGTATACTTAAGGCTCCTCAGGAGCATCCTCTTCGTGTCAGGGACAGGTCGCCTCCTCGTAGGCCTCCTTATACTAAAGTACTTGGATACGCACTTGGACAACTTGGATACATTCGGCTCATTCCCCGCACAAATCAGAATCTACGATTTGAATTTCAAATATACGTTTTTCCCAATGGTTATCCAATTAGATTGTGACCAGAAATAAATAAATATATTCCCGTGTCAAACCAAGAACATATTGTATTATCAGCATCCAATGGTGACATTTTTGCAATATTAGAGTACAGAGGGATTCTTCGCGGAATATATAAGACACGTGGAACGAGATCGAGAATTAAAGTGAATATGATAAGCGGAAACGTTGATAATTTGACCCGAGATGAAATGCGAAATTGTCCAGTGGGCCAAAGTCACCCAATCTTTCCAACAAATTTTATTAGAGCTTCAGCAAATAAAGATTCACTGCAGTCCGAATGGAATCCTAATAGCGAACGCAACCCTGGTTCTTCTTCACCTAAAGTACTTGGATATACGCTTGCACACCTTGGATACATTCGACTTATTCCCAGCAGAAATCAGAACCTACGACTCGAATTTCGAAGATACGTTTTTCCTGCTGGTAAACCTATCAGATTGCGAGCAGAAGAAAAAAGCTATATTCGCGTTCCAGCCCAAGAACATAGTATAGTATCAGCATCCAATGGTGACATTTTTGCAATATTAGAGCATAGCGGGTTTCTTCGTGGAATATATTCGGCAAATAATGCTAAATCGAGAATTAAAGTAAATATGATAAGCGGCGCAGTTGATATTTTGACCCCAGATGAACTGCGATATTTTCTAGTAGGCGAGCGTCGCTCAATCTTCCCTTTTAATTTTTTTAAAGCTTTAGCAAATGTTGATTCACTACAGTGTGCATGGAATACTAATAGCGAACGTAACCCTGGCTCTTCTTATTCTGACAAACAACATTTACCTGAACGGACTTCACCTCAGGAGCCACCTCGTCGTGCCGGATCCAAGTCCTCTGCGGGAAGGCCTTTTTCTGTTCAAGTACTTGGATGTGCAATAGAACTACTTGGCTATGTTCGGCTTATTCCTTGCACAAACCAGAACCAGCGATTTGAATTTCGAAGATACATTTTTCCTGCCCATAAACCAATTCAAATGCGAATAGATCATACGAACTATGTGCTTGGGCCAAACCAAGAATACATTGTATTATCAACATCTAGTGGTGACGTTTTTGCAATACTAGATTATAGTGGGACTCTTCATGGAATATATAGAACAGATGAAAATAATTCGCGAATAAAAATAAATATAATAAGCAGCGCAGTTCATGAATTGACTGCAGATGAAATAAGATATTGTCCAGTAGGCAAAATTCACCCAATCTTCCCAAACAGTTTTATTAAAGCTTCAGTCAATTACGATTCACTAGAGTTCGAATGGAATCCCAATTGCAAACGCTATCCTGGTTCTTCTTCTTGTGCCAGACAAAATGCACCTGACCGGACTTCTCCTCAGTAATCTTCTCTGCATGCCACGTCCAGTTTCCCTACGGGAAGACTCCTTTTTATGACGTACTAGGATATGCACCTGGCCAACTTGGATATATTCAGCTTATTCCCGAGACAAATCAGAACCGGCAAGTCGAGTTTCTAAGATAACATTTTTCCGCCAATAAAGAAATTCGACTCCTTGTAGGAAATGTTGAATTTGTTTCACGCCAAACCAAGAATATATTGTGTTATCAACATCCAATGTTGAAGTTTTTGCGATACTGTAGTATACTGGGATTCTTGGTGAAATATATAAAACAGATAGAAATCATTTGAGCATGAAAATAAATATGATAAGCAGTGATGTTGAGTATATGACATCAGATGAAATAAAGGCATGTCATGTAAGGCAGATATTACTTAATCTTCCCACACCTTTGTATGAAAGTTGTTACAAATTGCGATTCACTGGAGACTACGTATGATTAATTCAATGAGAAAATTGTAAAATGAAACCTAATGATCCCTGTAGCCTGAAGTTGAATCAAAATAAAATTAAAGCATTAAAACATCATTGTATTTTTTTCTTCGAATTTTCATTTGAATTTCTATTTTTGAAAATTTTACGTCAATGCAAATAAACAACTTTTACGTAAGAGATTATGATTTTTAATATTAAAAACCTATGACAAAGCTCTAGTTACTATAATGTACCGATGGTTCAATTTTGTGGGATCGTGGTTACATCTTATTAGTTCAAGATGTTTCCTTTTTCGGCCTTCCTGTTACCGTTTAATCTCAATGATGAAAAGTGTTTTCTTTTGAATAACTAACGCACTGACTCTACTTTTCATTCTAATGTATTGAAAATAAAGAAAAAGTAATAGAAAACAGATAGTAAAATTCCAAAGGATTTAAGGATACACAAGCGATTTCATATTCAAATTACCCTAACTTATAGCTACTGCTACTGTTCATTCGCCAGGGGGAAGGAAGGAGTGGGCAGGGTTTAGATATCTTGTTATTGGGAAAGGATGTAACTTGTCAGGTTTACACCTTTCCCTGGACCGTTGTACTTGGATGACAACTGCTCTGGGACCGATTCGCCGTTTCTATTCTAGGTTCAGTAAGCTGATTCGTAAAATCTAAACATTGTTGATGGCGGAAAGCGATCTCTACTGGCTTCGAATTTACATGGCTACACGTGTGTACACCGATATGTCACTTAAATTCGCGATCTGTCTGCCGTCGACTGGAGATCCAAAAGTGTCATACGTATGTCCATAAATCTGTCTGTGTAAGTCAATTAAATTTGTCGAATCAAGTCCAATGATGGCATCATTCGGTGCCGTCCCGGTTCGTCTGAATTTGTTAGAAACGCATGTCCCTTGGTGCAGTTTAGAGGGAAACGTCCCTTGATACTTAATACAAAATAAGAGGTCGGGTCGGACAACCGTTTCAAAAGGTCGTTCTAATGTCTAGCTTTATTTATTAATCAAGTCGCGGCCTAGCTCAGTTCCGCGTCAAGTGCAGACGGGCATGATAAACCGTTTTTTTTTTTTTCGGATTCCGTATTACTTCTTGTCGGTGCAAGAAGCAGTAAAGAAATGTGATGAGAGTTTTGAGTGTGGCCGACTCGGTGGTACGAATGCCTAGTTGAGGTAGGACATTTTTCCAAGTATTTTGCTCATTTTAATTGGATGCTCATTGTCAAGTGACAATTTGGAAAGGAACCATGGAGGGAAGCTATATTAGAAATAGTTGACTTCTAAAAAATGCTGACTGTCAGAAGGTGACTCAAAGACACCTTTGAGTCCTCTCATTTAATATTTTTATTTTTTAATTTGAATTTGATTGACTAATAATTAATAATTGTTTCCAATTTAGTTTATTCATTTCAGTAGTTTATAATTGTCAATTATTATCTGTTCCAAATTTTGAAAGTATTTCGTAAGAGTAAGAAATTGTTAATTAGGCAACGGTGATTCAAATATTATTATTATGGGTTAATTATTATAGGTCAGATAAGTTGTCCAAATTTATCGATTTCTCACATAGGAAGTATGCCGGAAGATAAAAAAAGCACCTAACAGGACGATACGTAAGAAATCCACCCTGGAAATTTTTGTTATTGCCTTTGATAATGGGGTAAAAATAAATAGTCCTTTCCTATGGTAGTCGGATCAATTATTTTCTCACAGTAAAATTTCTGAGTGAAGTTAAAAAGGATGACTTCTATTAAGAAAACTTATGAGATAACTTCCCGGAACCTGCCACGACTTAAACTGTCGTTGGCTTAGACGCTTTTTGTATAGACGTATACGGGCTTAATGGTGATGGTCAAATTCTTCATTCACACAAGCGCCTTAGTCATTACATCAATAAGTAATATAATTTATATTTAATTCTAGCTGCTTCTGTGTAGTTGCTAGAACTCAGTATAGAGAATATGCTACATTTTTGTGAAATTTTTTTAAATGTTATACTAACACATGGGTTGAAGCGTCTGCGTCAGTAGTTGTACCTTGGGCAGGGCAATTTCCGATACTTTTGATGTATTGGATGCTTTTTCAGGAACCCGCTGGATGATTTTCTTGCAAAGGATCTAATTTGAATTCGTGTTAGTGGCTCTTGGAGATATTTTTGTATTCTAACTCATAATCATGGCGTTTTCCGGGGTCAGCTTCTTCGAAACTTTGAATAATAATTCGTTTGACATCGCTCATAGTGTACCTCCTATATAGCTTTTTGCTAATACAAGCGACACAGGCTTATATTACTATTGAGGTTTGAGAGAGAGAAAAAAGGTAATTAATCCCAGGATTGTTAATAAACTTAATCCAATATTAGAGCCACGTGTAAGTGTTCAATGATTTTTGCGGACTGCCTTGAGATCGCTGAATGCCTCTAATTTCTTCTCGATCTCCCATAAGAATTCTGGACTTTCTTTTCGGTAGGTAACGCCTCCTTCTTATGATCTTACAAGCATTAATTCCGTCATGTTAATCTTCTTGTTCCTGTGACTAAACCACTGATGAAACTTATAATTGTGTTTTCAATATACTGCTTGGACATAGCTGGAATATTTCCAATTTAGATAACTGAATTTTTATTAATAGTTACATGGAGCAGATTAATTCTGCTGACTGCTCCCTGTCGAGAGAGTATATCCTTCCAGCTGAAGTCTTCACCTTGATGCAATATGCGTCGGTCTGGTACGAAATTTTATATCGCAAATTTTAAACGTGTCTTCTTTTGGGTGGAGCAGCAGCTCACTTTCGCAAGTTTTACTGGACGGAGTCTCGTTGATGGTAAGATTTTCCTTGCAAAGATGATATGGCTGATGGTACTTATATTCCAAGAATTGATCTCCAGTCGTTAGGATGTAGGTTCTTTGAGATTCATCTACGTCGAGATATCTAAAATTAAAATTTATATATTTCCCGGATAGAGCTGGTTACAAATATTTCTTAAAATACGGATAGTGAATGAATATTGTAGATTTGATAATCTGATTTGTCTTGAAGTGGTATATCCAGCATCTAGGAGTTGATCGGATGATCCTGTGTAGCTATCCAATTCGGCTCCAAGCATTCTCAGCATTTTATTTAAAGCATTTGTGTACTTTATTTATGGCATATATTCTCTAATATGATTGAACGTCACTGAATTAAAGTTTAAATCAAGTTTAAACAGATTAAACTGTCTTCTTTGATTTTCTTCTCTTGGATGTATTTGCTCGAGATCAGCTATCAAAACATGGGTTTGTTGCCCAATGAGGTGAGATAAATTCTTTTACGCATCATTCCCCTGGTTGACTTTTGCGCCTAATAGTGGCCCATAATCAGTGGTGACAAGTCCTGCAACAGGTCTCATTATTCCTAGCAGAAATCCTAGCATCGGAGACGCTCTTCGTTGTCTGATGTTTTTCGGAAGGTTTTGTGGGTGAAGGTTTATAGTCCTACGTTACAGTTTTTCCATCTCAAGCCAAACGTCCTTTACACGATTTTCAGCAACATCACGTTTCCTGGTCAATTGATAAGATTCGAAGATGTCAATTCAGTCTTCGCCGAATGTAACTTTGCAATTCTCCAGTAGAGATTTGTTTCTTGTTCCATACGTCTCAAGGAAATTCTGACATTTTTGAACGTCCATCAAAATAGTGAGTTTCCAGATACTAACACTCCTTCGCATGAGTACCTTCCTCTTTCAGTAGATTCCGATATAGCTGGTAAAATAAATGATCCGGTGCAGATGTTCGCTCTGTCCTACGCCGCTCACTGCATATACATCACATAGAAGGATCCTTAGATACGAACCATACATTTTAGGTCAATTGAACAATTCTGCTTTTACTTTCTTCCCCATGAACAAAGTTTGCGTTTGGATACCCTCCACTTACTTAATTTAAAATTTATCAATTACAATTTATTTATACCTTTAACTAAATCACATTTTGTTACAGTACAGGATTTTGGAACAAATAATCCTGTGGAATAATACATTGTTTTCATTCTTTTAACCAGTCTAAACCTTAAGTAGCTCACACTTGCCGGCATGTTTCATAAATCGCGAGCCATCTTCACTTTCTAGAATTACGTTATGATTATCGGTTAGTCCTAAGACTTTGTAGACACCATGACTTCGCGAATCGAATTTTTCATCGCGTACATCCTTTAGCACGTATACTAGATAATTCGCTTGTGCGTTGAGCTGTCTAGCCTTTTGATCATAGTGCTTCTTTGATCTTACCTTTGCATCAATTAGATTTTTTGCGCCGACTTTTTTAATATCGTTTAATCGGACGATTAGGTCATGCGAGTAGGTGCAATAGGTTTCCAGGTGATCTTCAGATCGAAAAGAGGTGAGTACCCGTGCGGTTCTTCCGAAAACCAATTCGAAGAGAGTAAACTCATCACTTCATGAACCGACGTGTTATACGCAAACATGGCGAATGGGAGCAGTCTTACCCAGTCGTCAAAATCGTTCGCGTAATGCTTCATATGATTTGTTAAAACTGTTTGGCTTCTCTCAAGGGAACCATTCGTTTGAGGACAATACCCGAAAGCCGTCAATTGCTTTACGTTAAAAAGTTTTTCCATTTTCCTCATCAGGATGCACTTCGGTGCACCGTAGTGAGAGAAAAAGTGAGTAGCAACGGAACGGGTACGGCTATACAATACTCTCTGAAGTGGTCCTGCATAGTTAATATTTGCCGGTTCCAATTCGAGGTTGTAGGGGGTTTTCCTACAGTGTCAAGTGACACTTTATCAAATACGCCAAATGGTGTATTGGTAATCACCAGTGGATCGTACGTACGGGCTCTCATGAGTGTATGCTTCCAAAAAATTGGAAAATTTCGTATGTAGTTGCTTATTTGGTCCCGCAGGCCGGGCCATGTGAATCGTTCTCGGACGCGCTTATTCGTTTTTGTCATGCCCTTGTGTTATTCTACTAGATTCTGGTGACAGTTCATTATTATTTCATGTCTTAAGTCCTCCGCGGGCTTTTCAATTCTACCATGACAAAGAGTGATCTGGATATTACCATCCCAGAGAATAGAAGCAAAGGTGTCGCACATTTTATCTTGAGGCAGCTAACCAAGCAAGTCCCCTGAATTTGCCATACGGCATGTTTCCTGTTCATCGTTTACTATACCGAGGCAAAGGTTCCATAGACCAGCAATCACGTCCTTCCAGTCAAGTTTAACGATACGTCTGGTTTTTACAACTATATAATTGGTTTTGAATCTAGCGTGATGAATGATCAGGCCTTGTGCCTTCTGAGGTGGGCTTTCTCAGTGGTCTTGTAGATCAAGACGCTTGGTAGCCACCACGAGCTTGGCGATCGAATTCGAAGTTCAATGGCTTTTTCTATTGACGGTTTATGTTTAAATTTTCAGTTTTATGTAAGCAGATTTCTGAGGATCCTTCTTTTTCGTTCTGGGGTGTAGGTGGGTTTGTATATGGTACCTCAAGTTTCAGTTTTGAAAGCGGTGAGAGTAATTACGATACAGGGTCCTTTACCTGATGAAAATAATTTTCCTTGGGAATGCCCGTGAAACGCACTTCATTTTGTTGCTGAGTTGCTACGACGCTCATACAGGCTAAGTTTGTATGGACTTCTTGGTAACATGGTTGATTCAATTCGTCGGCCTCCTGGAGTGATTTTCGATGTTCTTCGAAAGCCTTTACGTTGCTGTTTAGTCTGAACGTAAATCTGTCATCATAACATTCTCTGCAGGGATCTTGCTTTTTTAATTCTTCCAAAAGTTCATCATTTTCATCTTCAGACACATGTGTTGTTAAGGAGGTGGAGGGTCCTTTTGTTGAAAACTCAAAGTTCATGTACGGAAGGTGCCGGTTCCTTATACGGAATCTTGCTCTGTAGATTCCGGCGCCTGTGGCCTTCTGAGCGGTTAACATGGCCGCTTTGATTTTTCCCACGTTGATTGTTTGGCGTCCCGCAACTGCTTGCCAGACGTTTGGGGGATGGTTTTTGCCAAATCACACGCCAATTTCTCCTCGGGAGTTGCGTTTTGAATCAGGAGCCCTTGCCCCGTCGATGAAGAACATAGCGATCGCATAAAGGAGGTATCCATGGAGCCTTTGGGGGTAAACGTGGGGGTTCACTTCTAGGTGGGCCATTGCCCTTGGAGGTTGATAACGCACGTCCTACTTCTGGCAGGACGCTGTGACTCTTTCTAGAAACAAGGACAGAATCTTTATCATCCCCTTCTTCAGATCATGATTCCGATAAAGAGTACTGTTCAATGGGGGAGGGTGTTTTCATGATTTTGAGTCTAGGCTTGCGATTTCGTAGCCTTGATGCAATTGTGCTGCCGTCTATGTTAGGTGCCTTCAAACCGCTCGAAGGTCGGAAACTGTCGTCTAGGTTTAAAACTGGCGTTGCCTTTTCTCTCGGATTGCGCTGATGTCCTGCTTGGGGTTTGGTACTTTTGTCCGGTTTCTTTTTAGTTGGGTTCGCAGGTGGCTTGGGCAGAGAAGTCGGTTTCGTATTACTAAGTTTGAACTGGCTAGACCTCACGATGGTCGGATTTTTTTTATATGCCGGGAGTGGTTGTGAGTCCTTCCGCACGGTGGGGTGTGGTTTGCCCGGACTGGATTCTATGTACATCACCGTCGAATGGCTCATCGTGCACTTGATTTTGAGACAGGGCCTCAACCCAGCGATTCAATTTACCTATCTTATATTAGAAAATAATATCGTAGTTTTTCAATTTTATTCGCCACTTAAGAAGTCTGGTGCCCGGGAACTCAACATAGAGCATCCTATGAACGGGTTGATGACCACATGCTTATATGAATTTCCTTCCGTAATGGTAGGGATGGTAATTTTGCACTCTAAATAGTATCGTAAGGCTTCCTACTTATTGTATGTAGCTTATTTCACACGCACTCATTGCCTTTGAGTAGTAGGTGAAAGGCATGTCCATCCCGTCCTTTTCTTGTGATAGGATGGCTCCCACAGCATACTTTGAGGTATCTGTGGTGAGCTTAAATTCTTATTTGAAATCCAAATATTGAAGGAAAGGCTCGCGACAAGAGCTAATTTCGGATTTTATGAAAACTTTAATGATGAACTTTTTCCCTTCTCCATTCAATATTATTCTTGATGAGATCTTCAAAGGCAAGAATAACTTTTCGTAGTCTTGCATGAATCACCTATAGTCCGGAGACTTGATATGGCGTAGGAATCCCTCTCGTATTTCGGAATTATTTCTCACTGCGTAGAATCCGTCGGAGCGCCTTAAACCGATATTTCGAGTGTGCCTAGGTTCTTCAATCCATCCTCGGTTATTCCATACACTTTATTAAATTTGTACGGTGGAATCACGTGTTCTTCTTGTATCGCTTGGAGTTTTATCATATTGACCCCTGATCCTGGATCTACCAGGAAGAATGCCTTCGAATTGAGAAATACCGTGGCAATCAGCATGAATACTGGGGAATCTTCTTGTTGGTTCCGGGTTCGGAACAGCCTGCGGAGTTCACCAGATCCTTTACAGTTCGTGGACGCTCCTGAGACTTGAAGCTTGTCGGGAATTCCCGCTGATGAGCTAGATTGAAGTTCAAATTTTTCTGGTCCTTGCTGCCAAAAGGCAACGGCGATGTTCCGTGACAAATTTTCGTCTTTTTTCTTTGTTTCAGAATCCGCATACGACATGTATGATTAACATGGATATGGAAAATGATGCTCTGAATATGGGAAAGGCGGGCGGGGATATTCATTATGGTGTCCAAGGATTTTTTGAAACATTGGTGAAGGGAATACCGAATTTAACATCGCATTCTTCATACCAGGTACCTTGCGAATACATTTCTGCTCTTGATGGAAAGAATTTTCTTCATTGTGTGGTCATGGGCTAGGAGGTCTGTCTCCTTTTGCCTCATCCGTTTTATTTATCACATCCAAGGAGGGCTGTCGTGCCACCCTAATGTCTGGGGACCGATATCTTAGAAGTGGAGTTATGCTTCTTCACTTCTTTGGCATGTTAAGCATACTCGTATTTTTACGCTAAGTCCTTTACAAGACACGTATCTACGAAGGTCACCATTTCGTCCAAAAGTCCGCGAATTGAAATCGTCAAGGCTATTTCCTTGACTGGCTTAATCCTCAGTTCGCTTTTCTCAATTTGCACCGTATTGTGTGTACCTTTAACTTGATTGTCCGTCTATTTTTCTTGTAAAGCATGCGTTGCCCTGCTCAACAGCCCCTACATTCTATCATCACAATCACTAATTGTTTCTTTCATTGTTTACGCAAAACATGTCCTCAAATGTTTAAATAATTCATCGAAAGTATTCAATTTCTTACTCCTTACACTTTCCCTCGCCATGCCTGTTAGTTTACTGGGCACTATCTTGATAAAACGAGCTTTCCTGAAAAACATAATCATTAAATATCTCAAGACTTCATTACATGTTTTGAAGTCTTTCTTCAAGGTGTCAATTTTGGCAAGCCAAAATCAACTCAAACCTTCCAGATAGGTAGGCACCAGATAGGTAACACATTTTTATATAGATGATTCGATTGGATATAAAATTATTAGGACGGATACATTTTCTATCCATGATGGGTGACGAGAAAAATCTAAGCAGGTCGCGAATAGATAAGGATCCAATCACGAATGGAGTCTTAAGGATTGAAACGGATGAGAATATAAATGGACAGGAATACATAAAAGAAGGATAGATAATAATTTAAATGGATAAATTTGAAACATCTATGGATGGATGATCGATTAAAATGGACATGATTTCAATCCTTTTACTTCCAGCAGGGGCTAACACAATTTAAACTTCATTAGCGTGGAGTCGTGCATGCATTTCCAAAAGCTTTATATTGTGATACCCCGCGTTGCAAAACATGATTGCAATTTCACTATTTATAATGGTAAACAACCACCTAACTCGCCACATGCTAAATTTAAATTACCTGTTGTGCAAATTGCGATACATTTTATAAAAAAAGAACCATGTGCTGGGAGATTAGCAACGCTCCTATTAAGAAAAATATTCGACTAACATTTCATTCTTAAGAACGTATTGAATTGGTATTGAGTTCAACAAAGATTAAGGATAATTCATGTGCTCAAAATTTATAGTTGCTAGTTTGTATCAAATTATAACCAACTTTTGTGGTCGCCTGATGAAATTAAATGGCATTGGTTTGCTCCAAATCATCACTTTCCGGCAGCCCCCTGCATCAACCGTATATGTGTATGTAGTAGTAGTTCTCTTACGATCCGGAGGGGAAATTTCGGTAAAATTAATCTAATATATGGCGCCCCGATCAGGTAGTCTGGCTTTAGCATTGAATTGTATCAAGAAAAAGCAAAAATAATTAAAAACTTAATGCTGTTTACGAATAAACAGATAAATATATATGAAAAAATACGAGTAATTATGACTAATAATTGTAAAAAAGAAAAAGTCATGAAAATATGTAGTTCAATATGACTGAGTGAAATTTAACTTTGAGATGCATTTTGAAAGCAGTTCGAATTTTATATGTCTATGATTTATTTGGCTAATACCATCAATTTTATTATTTGTTAGAGTTAAAATATTATTTGTTCTTAAAATTACTAATTTAGCTAAGTTTTGTACGTTGCTATCATAACCTGAATTGCAAAAAGAAGCTATACAGACTTACGACCCATGCTTACCGCACTTATTACAGGGTGACCGCTTGACCGAAAAACAGAAGAATTTCTTGAGACCGAGAAATGACAGTGAATTTTATTTTTTGACCGGGAATTTTACAAATTTTTAGAAGAAAAGTCTTTTCAAGTTCGATTTCAACAGTTTCTTAAATAATTAGTTGAATTGATATCTCTTTTCAATCATGTTATCATTCAGTTTATAATGCGTGATTAGAAAATCTTTTGATTCACAAAATTTTCCATTTTAGGTTCTTATTTTTAAGCGTAGATTTTTAATTTCAAAAATTTCAAAATCCAATTTTTTATTTAAGAAAAAGTGTTATTTGTTCAACTATAAATATAAATTAATCAATTTTTTAAATTGAACTGCAATTTAGGTATTGAAAAGTGAACAATAATTGATTTGGCAGGGTGATTTTACATCCGTTTAAAATTTCAGGATTTCCAGATTTCAACATTAAAAATTAAACTGTTTCAAATCGAAAACCTCAATCGTTAAAAAATGTAAACGTCTGATTGAAACTTTATGAATTATTTTCAAATTAAAAATAACTTCAAAGTAATAGATTCATAATTAAAGGCTATTGATAAATTGAAAATATTGTCTTAGTAGAAAGTATTTCATCTTTAACCCATTTAATTTCACTGTTCATTGAAGGTGACTATTTTCAAACCAAATATTCCAAAGTAAACGATTTGAAACTCAATTGGTTATACTCGAAGGCCTTGAATCGTTTAAATTTCAAAGAGCTTTTAAACTTTGAGCGTTGCAATTTTCATTGTATGAATTAAAAAATATTTAATTTATAATTGAAACTGTTGAATTTAGATGTATAAATAACAATTGAACACTGATTATTTGAAGAAAAATTTGAGTAATTTTAAGAGATATTCAGAAGTTTTGAAAGGACTCCAAATTAATTTAAAACTTGAAATGATTTCAAATAATTCAAAGGAAGTGTGTGTAATGACAAAATCCAGCTATTCGTATAGAAATTTCGGTGCAAATAGCGACGGTCTAATTTAAAACAAAACGTATATGTTTTCAGATTTCGCACAAAAAATGTAGAAGCTTTTTAAAAATTGTGAAAGGCTTCAAAAGAATAAAAACATTTTCTTAAGATTCCAAATTTAAGTTCCAAAATTGTCAAAGTAGTATCTGGAAGATTTTAAGGAAATGTTTCTAATTAAGCAGCATTTTATAAAAATTTTAGAAAAAATTTTAATCATTTTACGAGATATTCAGAAGTTCAGAAAAAATTTCACAAATAATTTAAGATTTGAAAAAATTTAAAACAATATGTAGATTTTTCAAGATATTGAAATAAAATTTTGAATTCTTTTAAAGATTTTAAAACCATTTCAATAAAAATAATTCAAATTTTAATTTGAATCTTTTAACTTCAATCTTTGAACTGTACATTTTATAAAAGTTGGAAATTCCAAATTTTTCAGTTTAACTGCATTTAATTTAAAATTATTTAATCCAAAAGAGTTAGTATCTTCTATTTTATACTTGTAAATTTTTGAATTGTAAAACTTTAAACTTCAATTTTAAATGTTTAAAATCACAGAGTTCCACTTTGAATGCTTTAATTTGTAGTTAATTTTTTATTAATCAAATGGAAAAATGTTTAGGTTTAGAGTTCGAATTTTCTTATTTCATTGACCGTGAAAAATGTTTGCGACCTCTGCAATGTTTGTCAATTCAAAAGTCAGACTACCTCATCAGAGCGCCGCCTGTTTGATTACTTCCATCGCCATTTCCTCTCCGGATCGTAAAATAACAGAAAAGTAGGAGCGATGCATAGGGCTGCTTGTCCGAGAGAATTAAATTATCTTCAATTTTTGAGTTTGCATCACGTTACTAAACGGTAATAAGTTGACACAAGGTTTTTATGATAAGAGGAATTGAAAGGCATATTTCAAAAACGTGATTGCATATTGAAAACTTTTACAATCCTACGATATTTGAAAGAAAATTAATTCACTTCACACCTTCATACCGGATACTCGGATGATTTAAGAACAAATTTATTATTTAAAGAAAAAGTGGGAAATGGCTAGGACTTTAAGTGATCAATTTGAAAAAGTCGAAAAAAGTTTTTAATCCTTTACCCTTTCCTAGCTAGTCACGCCGCACCCTCACACATGTTGAACACATATAAGTCATACATTCGTAAAATACATGTAACAGATGGTAAAATTTTCCTACATCCACTCCCCCACGAAAAAGATATGGGGAGGGGGGTTCTGAGTGTCACCCAACCCCAAGTGGCCAGAGGTCTCTCTACTCTCAGATAATTAATTCGATATCTCGTTTTTTCATCCGGTGCCTCAACTTATGGATGGACCCCAGCGATTCAACATTAAGTCAAAATGAACAAGAATATCGTAGTCCCTTGAATATGATATTAAATTTGAATTTTATGATTTATAGAGGATTAAACCTAGATCAGATATTCCTCGTATTATTTTTCGAGTATTGACAAGAGCATTACTCCTTTCTAGGATTCACCAGAGTTCTCAGGATTCCAGGAGTGATGGTAGCAACTGCATCTATTATTGCAACGAGTATGAGTATAGGATTTCTTCAGGCCACTCTTGAACCACATCTTCGAGAATTTGACTTGGGTCCCGTGATAGTGGGTCTTATGTTCGTTATCAATGGAGGTACATATGCTCTCACAGCACCAGCATGGGGTTGGTTCTGCGATAAACGCTTTCACCCCAAGGTCAGCAAATATTTTATTATAATATACTATGACCTCCACATGTAAAGTGTAAATTTATTTATGTAACGCATGTACGCCTCACCCGTTTTATCAGGCTCTTTTTAGTGCTGAAAGTAGCCGGTTACACAACAGGAGGTGCGAGAGTAAATGCGCATGTGTGCAGTACAATTATGAGTCGATAATATCCGCACATTCGCATTTGCTGTCGCCAGTGTACGATTGTGGCCGCTTCAGCCTAATCTCACATGTATAAATGTACCTTTAGTGTTGGTTGACTAAATTTTATTCAGGGATGTGAACTCGGAACGGTGAAAGGACCGTTATGGTTACATTCAGGACCCGATTTAGGAACGATTCCAGAAAGCATTTCAAAACGAATAGTGCGACTGCTCTACCGAAAGGAAATCTCAGGAACGTCTCAGGCGAAAATATCAGGCCAAGTCATATAAATTTCAGTGAATTATCAGTATATATTTAAATGGTTTCATCTCTAGAGATCGCCTGAAAGATTTGGGTTCTTTTTTATGTTTTAATTTATGGCAGTCCAGCATTGAGAATTCCGAAACACGAAAGGCAGTTAAGAAAGGCTTGGCTGTCATAAAATCTTCATAAAACTAATCCATTTTTACACTACAAATTTTGGTTTATTTATTTACATGCATATATTTATTTGTGACAACTTATTTATTTTGATATTTATATATGTACAATAATGTCCTGACGGTGAACTTGAAAATGCTATCTGTTTTTACGCATCTCGTACAGTTTACGAGATACTTACAAAACGTGATGTATTTTGAACTTACCAAGACAAATTTTATATATTTATAGTCGTATAGATTCGTAGATTCTGATTTTGTAACTTTCAAGTCTGTTATTTCAAAATTGAAAACAAAAGTTATTTTTGTATTTCAAGCTCTTAAATGTGGTCTCCGTTATTACCCCAGCAGCTTAGCCATTAAAACTTGCTACAGGAACTCTATTCACTTGGGGCGTTGGCTAGAATTGATAGAACCAAACCACTAAAATACAGCCAAAAATAGGCCCAAGGTGACCGACCATCTTAAGCAGGGGCCCTTTGTACGTAAGCACGTCCGCATCAGAAAATTAAAAAAAAAATGATTTTGCAATTATCGATTTGAAAATAGGATATTTGTAACCTACACATTTTTGCGATTCCAGGCTTATTTGACTTCTCTAAAAAAGTTGAAATCTTTACAAGCAATGAATTCTAAAATAACTTGTTCCATATGTTAACCTCATTGAAATTTGAAACATTTTTAAATAACTTACATATTTCTGGAATCGCAAAAACTTGTTGATTCCAAATATCCTATTTTCAAATCGCTAATTGTAAAATATATATTTTTAAAAACTTTTTAATATTTTCCTGGTTGCGAACAAAGGACCCCTCTGCCGGCAAGTATTCGGGTGAAATATAGTTTGTAGGCATCGTAAAACCACACCTGTGGCATAATTTCTCAAGTGTACCCACCTCGAAAATGGAAGTTGTCCGATCGGGCTAAAAATTGGCCCAATTTAGTCCTATTAGGTAGTACTCCTCACACGAAAAATCAATTAATTTCGATAATTATTTATCAAAGTGGAGGGGGTACAATTTTTGGTTTTTTAAGCAAAGCCTTACTTTCAAACATATGTAACTTTTTACCTATTGCTTTAAACAAAATTTCACTAGAAACGTTTTTGATAGATTTTTTTATAAAATTTTCAATGGTCGTAACGATTTTTCAAAAAAGTCTAAATTTGGCCCTAATTTTTGAAAATAAAATATAAATTTGACTTTTTCCAAATTTCGACACATTTTTTTCTTCAAAATTTATTTAAAAGAAAGCTGAGATTTTTTTCTATAAGACCCCCAATTTTCAGAGTGGCAAATTTATTTGTCATTGAGTAATAATAAACAAGATGCCATGCTAGGACGGGTGGTGCGCGATCTCCCCTAGTGCGCTCAGGCCGAGGATCTTTGTGCAACGCTTTAGTGCCAGTTTTTTAAGTGAACTAATATTATATGGTGATACGATGTGTCTTTTTGTTTTATTTTTTGACTATAGTTTCAACGGTTGTTTTCTTTGGAGACCTCTTTTGCGGATTCTGTTTTTTGCCATTCGAGAAGATATCGTGCTTCTCAGAGGACGAAAATATTTTGAGTTGAAGTTTTCCACCTTGATTGGGAATGAAAGTGTAGTACTGTAATGTACCTGGTATCGTAACAGCTATTTCAAATCCGGCTTTCAGTAATACGGTGGCTAAGGCATGATTTTCTTTGCTGCTGAAAAAAACTTCGATTTCCTTACAGTTACTCTTTGCCCACTGAAACAAAACATGGGGAGTGAGTATTTGATGTTTCGGAGAACATTGTAAGGTCGAACGTGCTGCTTGTCTCTTTATATTCACTCCTATACTATCACATACATCCTTACCATGAGATGTACCATGGAAATGTCATTCAACTTGGATACCAAAATCTTCTTCATAGGCTCGGAGATTAGCAAAGCTACTCTTATTTTTAAAATGTTGCCCTGCACCATTAGTGAAATAGTGGATTTTCTGTGGCCTGAAATGGGTTTTCAAGTAATCTACTATTATCTTCTGATACTCGTGAACAGTCACCGTGTCATGAGCTAAGTTATCAGATACCAGGCAATAAATTTTCCTTCAGGGTTTTGAAAAAATTTTGCTCCATTGAAATAAAGTGATAAGTTTTTAATTTCAACAGCCTTTCACAGAAATCATCTAGGAATTCATCAGTATCCATTACATCTGCCGGTCTGTAACCAAATTTCAAATCTCACTTCATTAATACAATGTTCATCAAAAGCTTTTGTGATGTTGTCTTTCAAGTTTGCAGTACCTAGACAGTTTTCACGTACTCCTAAATGACAGAAACTTGAAGAGTTAGGTCATACAATAGCATTCAGACAGTCGTGCTAATTTGTGAACGTCATGTCAGTATCCTCGGTTAAATGTTGAATATTTATTTCATTCATTATCAACTTGATATTCTAATGATGCAGGCAAACGCACACATTATGAGTGCCACTGTTTCCTGCTAGAACACAATGACGAGATCTGAGTTTTGTGAATTTCGAAATGCTGATCTTCAGGCCTGTTCTGATGTAAATTGAGTATATAACTCGTTGACATTACACAGTAGTAACCTTTTCTGAACATGTGAACGAGTTCCATCATCATTCTTCATCGACACAAAGTCTTTCATCCCTGGCATCATTCGACTTGCGTCATCGCGTTCATAAAAGTTTTTCACTAGAGTTTCAGTTTCAGGAGTCAATGCTTTTCCTCTTTTTGGATTCGAAAGCGTGATAATTTCATGCTCTGAAACTAATTTTTTGACATTTCTTGCTCTTCGCTCTGATGTATTGAACACATGCACCAGTTTAATTCGTCAAAAATCATTTAGGAAAAATCATAGGAAAAAAGTTACAAATGTTTGAAAGTGAGGCTTTGCTTGAAAAATCAAAAAATTGTACCCCCTCCACTTTGATTAACAATGATCGGAATTAATTAGTTTTGAATGTGAGGAGGACTGTCTAATAGGACTACAATTGGGCCAATTTTCAGCCCGATCGGACAACTTTCATTTTCGAGGTGGGTACACTTCTATTTTTACCTTATTACAATTATTCAAAAATCAAATAGGATTCTAAGTCGAAAAGTTCAATTACGTAAATAAATGACAGACCTTACCTATAATCAATTGTACTCACATTAAATTTCTACCATTCAGGGCAAATTTTTAGAAGATTTTCACATGTACGTTGCACTTTGATCATAAAAAGTAATTCAATCGACGAATCCTAGATTATTACTTCAATTGCGAATATTTGATAAGATTTAAAGAAATAAAAGCGCTTTGAGTTTTCAAGCACGCTGCTATACTCACCTGTGTATTATATTTAATATAAAGTGTACAGCTATTCATATTTTAATGCATATTAAATTTCAACTAGCATGTTTGCAAATGACTTCATATACATTTATATTAAATTTGATACAGATTTTTCTAACAGCGACTGTAAACTTCCACATTCTATTTCTCAGAACTGGATCATTTTTTTTAATCATACCTTTTTGGTCTCAATTCAGAAACACTTCAGCTTGCGACTAAACTTCTTCTTATATTTAAATGGCGATTTCGATTTTACATAATGTTATTTCGTTCTCCTGAAAAATTCCAATTTTATTGGTTATCTAGTTCTGTGCTGCAAACCTTCAACTTTAAAACATTTCAAGGCATTTTACAGATTTTCCAAGTATTAAACGTGATTTAAGAATATTTCAAGGGGTCTTTAAGAATGTTTTGAGGTTTCATGCCATATGAAAGGCTTTTTATGAATTTCAACTAATTGTAGAAGACTGTAAAGTATGTTAAAAGATTTGAACGATTTTGTAAAAGTTTTCTGTGGCTTCTAGAAACCCCAAAGTATTACAAAAGGTTTGAGGGATTCTCGAAGCATTTTAAAATATTTGATTTCACAAATTACAAGTTTTTTCTCGAAATTTAAAAGGGGATTCACTGGATTTTAAGTGATTTCTAAACATTTTGAGGAATTTCAGAAGATTTCTAGGGATTGAAAAACATTTTGAAAGATTTTAATAGGTGTATAAGGATTTGAATGAAGTTTTACTATTTAGTTTAAGATTGAACTATTTTATTAAACGTTCGCTTCTTTAGTTGAAAAGAAATTGTCTTGACTTTGTTTTAACAATTAAATTTTTGACTGAAAATGGATAGTTTTTAGTTTAAAAATTCACTCTTTAATTGAAAATAAACTCTTTCATTCAAAATTGATACTTTCGGATTGAAAATTCAACTTTTTTGTAGATAATTTGCGCTTTTGGAATAAAAATCCATCAATTTGGTGAAAATTTTTCATTTTTATTGAATTCAACTGTTTTTAATTTTGAATTAAAATCTTTTTTGGCTGAAATATCAAATATTATATTTTTCGTTAAGAATTAAATTTTTTTAATTGAAAATGCAACTACTTGGTTGAAGGGTCAACTTCTTTTAATTTTTTGTAAACTCATCAATTTATTAAAAAATTTAACTATTTTTTGAAAATTTACTCAATTCGTTAAAAATTCAACTATTTTTTTTTTCATTTCAACTATTTTGTTGAAAATCTGTCCCTTTTGCTTCAGAGTTCAACTATTTGATTGTGAATCAAATTAAATGGCCGTCTTCAAAATGCGGCAGGTGCAAGAATCTCGTGAACTAAGCAACATATTGATGGTGATTTGTTCTTTTTCTTAATTTGGGCTTACTTTTTGCGTAGATTAACAAGCCTTTATTAAAACTTTGCAAATGGTCCATCTAATGATTCAAATGTAAGAATATATTTATTATTTTCACTAATTTCACAATTGCTAAAGTAATTCTTCCATTAAATGTGAATTTTGAACTGTATTTCATCGTTTTAATGTTTCTTTAATCGTGTTTGAAGGAATTAATATAAAATGAAAAATTCATTGTTCGTTAAACACAGGCTATAAAGTTTTGTGGAAATGCACTTAAGTAATTTATTACTGTTTTCAACTTTCTTCGTTAATGTTAGAAGATCTGTGTTTGAATTAATTTTGATAATTATTCGATTTGTCCGATTTTTCTGTACTCTAACTGGGACTCGTCATAAAGTTCAAGTTTTTGATTCTACTGAAATGAAAAAGAAAGCTAACTATTAACATTAATAAATTCTTACAGCAAAGATATTATATAGCTAAAATCAAAAGGTTGCGAATCTGAATATAGCGATAATTAAATGGAAATTATTTTCATATATGTTTTAAATTTATAATTCATTTTACAGTTTACGTAAAAAGAATGTAGTTTAAAAAGGCAAAATTGAAATAAGAACAACTGAAATTAGTAGCAGAACTTGTTTTGACATTTATATACATTTGCAAAATTTGGATGCGTATATAGGTAATTGAAAGTTATAAAATTCGACGAATTGTACATAGAGTTGGTTGCTTAAAAAAAAGAAAATTACTTTATTCAAATATATTTCAGTTCTGTTCATTATATTTTTCAGTATTTTTATGTTTTATCTATACATATTTTTCTGTGTACGCATTTCTTCTGGCATTTGTATCTTTGAATGGTTTGTGTTGAAGAAATACTTAAGACGATAAAAGTAAAGACAAATTTTATATTGCGAAAAACAGGCATTCATTATAAATATAGACACATTTCTTCTAATATTAGTTTTTTCATGTACTTTATATTAAATAGATTTACAAATGGACAAAAGCGAAAATGAATTTGAGCTTACGAGAAACAGGCGTATCTTCGTATCTTCATACCAATTGTGTTAAATAAATACGCTGTGCTTACAAAGATATACATTGCATTTTTTATATGTTCTGTCCTTTACTTCTCAATTTTTTCTAAAATATTACGACCTGCGTTTAAATGACAATCAATTGTTTATTATATACACATTTTTTCAAACATGATTGAAGAAACTTTAAAACGATGAAATACAGTTTACACTCAATGGCAAAATTACTTCAGGAATTGTGCAAATAGTGTAAATAATAAAAATATCCTCACATTTCAAGCATTAGATGTACCATTAGCAAACTTTTAATGTAGGATTGTTAATCAGGGACAAATTTTAGCCCAAACTGTAAAAAAATTGCCAAATATTTTGCTTCATTCGCGACATTTTTGCACGTGAGGAATTTCGAAGACGGTAATTCAATTTGAACACGAACGACTCCCACGCACAATCTGATTCCCCCACTCAGCAAATAGACACTAAGCCGCATTTTGTCCGTAAATTAACTGCAATTGCAAACAGGCAATTTACAAATTAAAAATTTGGCAAATCCATTGCAATTAATTAGTCTTCATCTACATTCTGTAAAAATATAAGCTCTCTAAATTGAATATTACAGTGCAATAATTCTTATAACAAAAATTATCTCTTCTCCTAATTATCGTGGAGCAATTTACTATTTTGTTTGTTCATTCAGAACTCATAACTGTACATGGACTAGAACCGCGTTTTGTAAGATGAAAATCAACAAAGTTGTGCTATTCGTTTATAAGAAAAAACGAATTTTCGTACTTTCAGCCCTTTTTGACCAACTTTATTCCGAAAAAATATCCGACTAGTGTTTTGGATACTGCAAGTGTTTGAGATTGAAATGATACATTTTCTATGCTTTTAGACATTTTTATTCAAAAGTACAGCCCCCGAAAAACAGTCAATCTCTGAACAATAATCAGCTTTCCTGCGAAAGTATTTACTATTTTGAGCTAAAATTCTGAGCAAGCTTTCAGCTTACAAAAATACATATTTGTGCAGATTTTGAAGGATGTGCGTGCCTCATTACAAAAATTGGAAACATTTTTTTAATATCTTCAGTTCATACTGACACATTTTCCCCTCAGATTCATATCTTCCATATGGCTTCCATTATGAAATTGTGTCCCCAAAAAATGCTTTAATGATTGGCCTGGATGAAAAATTTAATAGTTGAATTTTCAACTAAAAGCGATCAATTTTCCACGAAAAAAGAAATATTCAAATTTTCAGTTGCAAAATTGATTTTCGTGCAAAAAAAAATAATTTTAAAGAAAATAATTGAATTTTCAACCAATAAAATAAATGCTTAACCATTTATTTCAAGTTTCAACCGACTGGTATATTTTTCAACCAAAGTAGATGAATTCTCAATGACAAATGTTGTTGTTGAATTTTCAACTAAAAACTATCAATTTTCAATCAAAAATAAAAATATTTTAATTTGTAATCTAAAAAAATTAATTTTAAATAAAATAGTTTAATCTTAGAACAAAAGTTTTTTAATAGCAGTTCAACTTTTAACTAATTTTGAGTTTTCAACGAGAAAGATAAATTTTCAACTTAAAACAATCAATTTTGAGCCAAAAATGGACTGGTTACATTTTTACTTAAGAAAATGAATTTGCAACTTAAAAACGACGAATTATCAACAAAATTGTTAAATTCTCAACCAAACATATAATAGTGGACTTTTCAATTAAAAGAAATTAACTTTAAATGAATAATAGTTGTATTTTCTTATTGGGTTCTATTAATTCAGTTCGAATTCAAGCGAAAAAATTTTCTTTCTTAAAAACAAGGGAAAAAGAGGAATTCTTTTTAAAAAAGTCGTAAAGACGGAAATAGAGAAAGAGAGTGAAGTCTCTATTTAAATGCTTCACTTGAAAAATAAAATCACTAATTTCTATTTTGTCAAGGATTCAAAAAAATTGCCATTCACATTTACAATTTTCATGTGTGATGTTATATTCTGCGATACCCCTTCGTCCTACGTCAGAAATCGTCACAAAAATTGTTATCCCCCCACCCCCGTATCAGTGTGACGTAGTTTTCGATCGCCCCCTAGAGGAATTTTGAGATTGATCTGAAATAAATAAAGTCGAAAGATTTTGAGTTTTCAGTCAAGAACGCAGGAAAGCCAGTCATAAAATCAACAGATAAGTGATCTAATAAGCTGTGTAGCATACCACGATTGAGAAGTAACAAAGAACTGGACTGGCAATCACGTAAACGTTTCTTTGTCTGGAAATAGCTGCAAAATAATTCTCTTGAAATATGTATATATATATATATATATATATATCCAAATGATCTGAAAAGCAGATGGTGGCTAATGGGTTCGTAACCGGTGGAAGTTCAACTCTTTTATTTTTTAATTCACATTTTGCTGTGGTTGAAAATGTAAGACTGTTAGTTAGAATCCAAGGAAGTAAAGAGTGGCACCTGTTAAGAGGAACTAGAGTAGCACCTATTACACTGCATGTATTCAGAAGGCTCCCACTTAAGGCTGACTGGCGGCTGGAGGCGAAGTAAGACTTTTCAGGCGGGAACGAGTCAATTAAGGGTCGTTGAAATAGCGCTGGCTAATCGTCTCGCGAGAAAGAGAGGGGCGCCCCCCTAAATAAGCGGTGGACCAATTATATTGCGTTTAAAATTAATTATCAGATTGACCGGAGATAAATCGACGTTTCGAGACGAGAAAATGGGAGTGATGAAGGACTCCTCGATCGCTTTGGAAACAAAAGGGCTCGTCTACCCCTCGCTTATCTTTCAGTAGTATCGGTCAGCCGTTGATCGCCAATAATTATTATTCTTTCAAATTAATCCTGCTATCCCCGTCACCGACCGGCTCCTTACGGTCATCCAACTGGTTTTCCCTTTTCTGGCACGACCACTCTGAATTTTAAAGAGACAGCGCCAAAACGATGAGCGAATATCTCTCCCTGTGGTAACCGCAGACGCAAAAGTCACCGGATGTCTCAGATGTGATCTTGAGTCTTTGTCCTTTCGAAAACCACTTTTCTGGATTTCGATAATTAACTAAATGAAAAGGAAGCAAATAATCTTCAGTGTATATTTTAGGTTTCTTTTATTGGGGATGGTTGACTATAGTGGATAATCGAAGTTTTGAGTTAATACTTAGAATTAAAAGTATCTACCCTAACCTATCCTTATCTTATCTCATTCTATCCATTTTTGTCCTAGGCTATTCTAAACCTATATATTATTTAAAGTATACAAAAAAAATAGCATCGAATTTAGAAAATATCGGTACGGTATTTGTAACGATATTTTCTTGATTCAATATTAATTTCAAATGGTATCATATACATACAGAATGCCCTAATATTGAATTGAGCTAGAGAAACTAAACAAAACATTGCACAATGGGTAGTTTTAATTGGTTACATAATGTAGATGTCGACTGCTTGCAAGGTTTTGATACCCTGGAGTTAATTGATATATTTCGAAGGTTGTGACATTTTTAAAGCGAGATTCTAATGGGATATAACAATCTTCTTTGATCAATTCCTATCTTACTCTATTCCGAATCTATTAAATCGCATCCATTTATGTATTTGAAACCAGTCTCAATCTATTCACTTCTATAAAAATCAATCAAGAAATATTCCAAAAATTCGAAAATTGGAAAAATTGGATAGAAGTTTATTAGAGATATCCTCCGTCAAAAAATGTTGACTTGGCTAAGTCCTCACCCCCCCCCCCCCCAATTAAGATATAGCCAAGACATGCTCAAGACGTTTTCCAATAGCGAATTCGGTAAACTGCACTGGTGTAGGGTAGGGCGGGGTTAAAAATGCCAAAATTTACTTTCCATAACACTGGGTCCAAACGAAATCAGATATTGTCCTAGTTTTTGCCTTGAAATATATGTGAAACATTAACTCATAACTGGCAGCGGGGTTACAAAAGACCCCAGACCTGTTTCAAGGTTCCGTCAAAGATCGATAAATTGTTTTTTTTTTCAATCATTTCTTTCGACATTAACAAATGAAAATCCTGCAATTATGATGCACTATTACAATGAAGAAAGGTTTGAAATATTTGAGAAAAAATCTTCAGATCGAAATGTTAATAACTTTCAGAATTATTGCATGTTTTCCGAGCTGAGGTACAAAGGACCCCATGTGCCAAGTACGTAATTTTTTTGAGGTGTGCCAGCCCGTGTGGAAATTGCCAAATGTTTGCCCATTTATAAGTTTAGCCCCAACTTGGAAAATTATTTCATGGCCACTACAGGGCTAATATCTTAAATCTAGCTTGAACCAACTCTGTTTCACAGCTCTTGATGACAGCGCCATCAACTTGGCTGTGCATCTGTTTTCAGTCGAGCTCCATCTCGAACCTCTTGAACATAAGTATTTAGGTTGGTTTGAGATTATGTTGGCGAGTGTTTTTGTGATTTCGTCTTTATTATTTATTGAAGTGAGATTCAAATGATCAAAAAATGCCGAAAGTGAAAAGCACTTGTCGCGTTCAAAATTTTAATTAAAATTGGTTTAATAAATCCTTGTTTATTTTATAAACTATACATTATTGTACAGAAAATCAAATTTCAAATAATTAAATGTTTTATTAATTAAATAATTGTGAATAATTTTATTAAAAATTAAGTTAAAAGTTCTGTCACGATCATCTTTTTTTAATTTATATTATCGAATCATTTAAATTTTCAAAACATCAACACCGTCTGGCTCCATTGATTTCATTTAGTTTCATGTAAATTTGAATTTGCGCGCCGAACTCTAATATCGATTGTCGGTCTCTTCGATTCATTCTTTTTCAACTAATGAGATGAATTTTGCACTAAAATGATGAAATATTCAACTGGATTAGTTAAATTTTTAGATAAAAAAATTAATTTTCAAGAACAAAAAAATGAATTCTCAACAAAATAGCTGAGTTTTCAACTTGAATAGTTAAATTTTCAGTTAAAAAAAAATCAATTTTCCACCAAATAGTTAAATTTACCACCAAATAGATGAATTTTCAAATAAAATGATGAATCTTCGCAAAAAAATGAATTTTTAACAAGAGTTTAACTTTCAACCAAGTAGTGTAATTTTTAATGATTTTTCGACCAAGAAGATTAATTTTCTACCAAAAAAGACGAAGTTTCAACAAAAGACATGAATTTTCAACTAAAAAAGATACATTTTTAACGATAAATTGAATAATTAAATTTTCAGTCAAAAAATTAAATTAAAACAAACAAAGAATCACAAATTTTTAACAAAATAGTTCAATTTTCAACCAAAAAGATCAATTTTCATTAAAAATTATGAATCTTTATCTGGAATAGTTGAATTTTTTAAGCAAGAATATTAATTTTCTAAAAAAAAAACATTCGACAAAATACATAAATTTTCAAATTGAAAATAATTAATTTTCAACTAATGAGATGAATTTTGCACTAAAATGATGAAATATTCAACTGGATTAGTTAAATTTTTAGATAAAAAAAATAATTTTCAACAAAAAAAATGAATTCTCAACAAAATAGCTAAGTTTTCAACTTGAATAGTTAAATTTTCAGTAAAAAAATCAATTTTCCAACAAATAGTTGAATTTACCACCAAAGAGATGAATTTTTAAATAAAATGATGAATATTCACAAAAAAAATGAATTTTTAACAAGAGTTTAACTTTCAATCAAGTAGTGTAATTTTTAATGATTTTTCGACCAAGAAGATTAATTTTCTACCAAAACAGACAAAATTTCAACAAAAGACATGCATTTTCGACTAAAAAAGATACATTTTTAACGATAAATTGAATAATTAAATTTCCAGTCAAAAAAATTAAATTAAAACAAAAAAAACACACATTTTTAACAAAATAGTTCAATTTTCAAGGAAATAGATGAATTTTTTATTTAAATGATAAGGCTTTACAAAAAATTGCTTACAAAAGAATTTAACTTTTAACCAAGTAGTTAAATTTTCAGTTAAAATATTAATATCAAAATAAACAGTAATGTGAAGCTAATTTTACAAATAAAGAATAATTATTATTCTATTTTATATAGCAATTGAACAAAGATTAAGAACGCTCTTGAAAAAATTCCCTGACCTTAAAAAAAATGCCCAGACATTTCCAGGTTTTTTCTAAATTCTAAATTCTTTAATTTTGAATGGATTCAGAGTCGTACTGTAAAATAAATTATTGTTCACTTTTTAATGCTTAAAGTACAGTTCAATTTTAAAAACAATTAATTAATTTATATATACAGTTGATCAACTAAAAAAGTTTTTTATCCAAACATTTCAATTTCAAACGCTTCTAATTTTTAATTGTTTAAGTCTTCAAAACTACATTTTAAAATTCTTTAAATTAAACACGTACGCTTAAAAATTAAGATCTAAAATGAAAAATTTTTAACGTAAAAGATTTAAAATTAACACAATGTAAACTGAATGATATAATTTTAAAAGTTAAAAATTTAACTTCAAATTTAAAACAAATTGAAATAGAACTTATTTTAAATTGCATTATATCATCACGTGATATGAAATTTGTGATATTTCTGATGATTCGATAGATTTTTCTTCTAAAAATTTGGGAAATTCCCGGTCAAAAAGTAAATTCACTCTCGTTACCGTGTCTCAAAACTCAAACTCAAAAGGATTGAAAAAAATTTGAAAATTAAAAAAAAATTACATTGCTTTCCGTAAAATTAGAACGAATTTAGAGGAATTTAAGGAAAACGATAATAATTCGATAAATGTCATAATAATTCAAGGTGACTGTAAACAAGAATTTAAATAAGTTGAAAACAATTCTAAAATATATAAAAACTTCACTGAATTCAGTAACTTTGAAATGAGCTTAAAAAAATGCGAGAGAATTCAAAAGAATTTGATGAAATGTCTAAGAATTCCAAAATTAAAAAAAAAAAAAAAATCAAATCTGTTCGATTCTTTAAAACCCTGATAATTTATAACCATAAAAAAATTCAAATGAATTGGAAATAATTTTAAAAATCGAAAAAATTCCATTGATTTCAGTAAAATTTGAGTGGATTTAGAGTAATTTAAGGGAAATGAGAAGAATTCGATGAAATTTATCAAAAATCGAGCTTAATTAGAAAGCCATCAAGATAATGGAAAACAATTCAAAAATATGAAAAAAAATCATTGAATTGAGTTTGAAATGAGTTTAGAAAAATTAAGGAGAATTCAACAAAATTTGGTTAGGTGCCTAAGAATTTAATGTGAGCTTTAAAGACTTTAAGATGAATTGAATAAAAACTTTTTGAAAATCCATTGAATTGAGTAAAATCGAGTGAATTTAGAAGAATTCCAAAGAATACAGGATACATTAATACGAATCCAGGTCGAATTCCAAATTAATTGCAAAAATTATTTGAAAATCTCTTTAAATCTTTGAAACCCTAGTAATTGCTAACCAAAAAAGTGACTAATTACTACAAAAAAATTCAAAAGAATTCAAATGCATTGCAAATAATTGTAAAAGTCCCTTAAAATTATCAAAAACTTTGGAAATTCCTTTAAATTGTTTAAATCTCTTGAAAATGCCATGGAAAGCGAATTCTAAAGAATTCCAATAATTTATATTATAAATTCAGTGAAAGAATCTTTTAAAATACCCTAAAATATTTCGAAGTCTTTGAAATACCTTCAAACTATTGAAACAAATAAATAATTTCTGGGAATCTTTTAAAATGACCTTAAATATTTCAAATCCTTCAAAATCTTTTACAATCCCTTAAAATTTTTTAAAGGTCTTGAAAATACCGAAGAATTACGAAAAATACCTTGAAATATTTCAAAGCCTTTGATCATTTTATCAATTGAATTTAAAAAAAAAATCAAAAGAATTCCAAAGAAAATCTCTTCCAATCTTTGAAACATTTAAAATCCACTGAAACAGGGCTCGGAACTGCTCAAGCTTAAAAAAATTGTAAAATAGTAACCATACTTCTCTCAAAAAAGTAACCGTAAAGTAACAATAATTTGGCAAATAAGTAACCAAAAAAAAAGCTTTTCTACAAAAAAAGACAAGGTTTCCACTAAAATTATGAATCTTCGTTGAATTTTTAGGACTAAAAAAGATTAATTCTTAACGAAAAATGTAATAGTTGATATAATAGAACAGGGGAATTTTCAACCCAAAAAGATGAATTTTCCACAAAATAAGTACATTTTTAATAAAAAAAATTAATTTTCAAATGAAATTATGTATTTTTAAACAAAAGGGTGATTTTCAATCAAAAAGATTAATTTTCTACCACAAAAGATGAATTTTCAACCAAAGAAGATAAATTCTCGTCGAAAAATATAATACATAGTTCAATATTTGAACAAAAAAAATATTTAAATTTTAAATAAAGAATGACCAATTTTAGCTAAATTGCAATTTTTATCAGGATTCATAATAATTCCATTGATAGTTCTTTTTATAAATTTGACAGACGAACTAATTATTATTTAATTGTTATTCTCAAATTTCCCCGGATCTAAAGTGCCAAATTTACTGGAAGAATTTTAATTTTTACATTTTTCACAATGTTCCCTAAAAATTTCTTTGATTAAAAATTAATTTCGTCATTTGGGGCAAATAATGTAACCAAAAGTACCCTTTTCATAAAATAAGTAACTTCTTCGTAACTGCGGATAAAAAAAGTAAGTAAGTTACTAAAAAGTAACCCGTTCCGAGCTCTGCACTGAAATATTACTAAATTTTGTGAAATTCTATGAGATCTGGCGATATTTCCTGAAATCCTGGGAAATTTATTAAAATAGATTAAGAGCATTAAAAAAACGGTACAATCACTGAAACCCCATTCCATATCTTCAAATTATTGAAATAAATTAAAAATTTCTTGGAATCTTTGAAGATTTCCTAAAATATTTCAAATATTTTGAAATCCCACGAAATACCTCACTTCTCATGAATAAAATCTTCGAAATCCACTTAAATATTATAAAATCATTAAAATCCTCGGTAAATCTTATAAAATCCTGTGAAATCTCTTAAAATATCATAAAACCTTATGGGTCCTGTAAAATCGTTCCAGATCATCAGAAATCCTAAAAAATGAATTATCCTAATATATTTTAAACGCTTTGAAATTCCTTCAAATTAATGAAATTATTTAACAATTCCTTGTAATCTTTTTAAATTCCCTAAAATATTTCAAATTAAAGGCTCTTGATGTGCCTTAGAAGTTTTAAAAATACCCTAAAAACTTTCAAATCTATTCAAATTATTGAAAACTATAAAAAATTTCTCGAAATCTTTAACAAAAGCCTGAAATATTTCAAAAATAGGTTCAGAAATAGGTGGAAAAAAACCTGAATTGAATAGTGATTACCCATGAGTTAATTTATTGAAAGAAAAGTGACTAATGTGATCTTTTCATGTAAAAAATTGACTAAAAAGTGATTTGAGAAAAAAAAGTGACTAATAATGACTGTGGCAGCCCTGATTATTTTGTACAGTTACTTCTTCCATGAATTCCCTGATTTTTTTCTATTTTTTTTTCAAAACGCCTGACTCTTGGAAGCTTTGATCTTTTTATACATTTTCTTTCAAAGTTCCATTATGGGCTGAAAATAGGATACCATACGGACCAAATCTTGAAAATAGGGTACTTTAGGGACCTTCTTCTCGAATAACTCACCCGCTTAAATGTGCATCCACCGATTTTCTCTTCCTCGACTTCTTCTCCTGTAAAGTCGGAGTCTTTGGCTCGAGAAGTTCGTAAGTCCCATCTTTATTCAGCTTCTCTTCCTCTTTCAGCGAGACATCAGAATCAAAGACATCGCTCATATTAATAAGCGAAGTGTCACTCATCGCCGGTATCGACTCATCAGCAATCCCCCGGAAACTCTTCTGAATCCTCGGGCTCGATGGGTTCTTCCTCGTAAAAGGACTCAAAGATATCTTCCTCTTAAGAGGACTCACAGATTTCTTCTTGGCAATAGGGCTCACGGTTTTCTTCTTGATAGGACTTGGAGATTTAACATTAACAGGAACTGGGGAGTTCTTTTTAACTGGACTCAAGGCTTTCTTCTTAATAGGACTTGGAGATTTAACATTAACAGGAACTGGAGAGTTCTTTTTAACTGGACTCAAGGCTTTCTTCTTAATAGGACTTGGTGATTTAACTTTAATAGCAATCGGGGATTTATTTTTAACAGGACTAACGACTTTCTTCTTATTAGGACTTGGAGATTTAAGTTTAATAGTAATTAAGGATTTCTTTTTAACAGGAGTCACGACTTTCTTCTTAATAGGACTTGGAGATTTAAGTTTAATAGTGATTAAGGATTTCTTTTTAACAGGACTCACGACTTTCTTCTTAACAGGACTTGGAGATTTGACTTTAAAAGTAACTGGGGATTTCTTTTTAAGAGGACTCACGATTTTCTTCTTAATAGGGCTTGGAGATTTTTTGTTAACAGAACTCACGGCTTTCTTCTTAATAGGACTTGGAGATGTCACTTTAATAGTAATTGGGGATTTATTTTTAACAGGACTCACGATTTTCTTCTTAATAGGACTTGGAGATTTCACTTTAATAGGACTTGGAGATTTCACTTTAATAGGACTGGGGGATTTCTTTATAATAGGACTCACGGCTTTTCTCTTAATAGGACTTGGAGATTTCTTCTTAATAGGACTTGGGGATTGGACCTTGATAGGAGTTGACAATTTCTTCTTGATGATTGGACTCGGTTTCTTTCTCACAAGTGGGGTGGAGGATTTTTTTCTGAGAAGAGTCGGCGAGATATTCAAAGTATCGGAAAGATTCAAGGAGCGTCTGGTTTTTTCCCTCGGAGTTGAAGCAATAAAACCACTCGAGTCTTGAAGAGACCTTAATTCCGACGGTGAAGCTATTTTCGCCTGCTTTTCGAGGATTATTTTCTTCAGTGAACTTGTTGGCTTCTGCGTTGGAACTGGTCTCAATGGTGTGCCAGAATTGGTGATAGGAAGTCGTCTCTTGGCGACGGATTTGGGCCTTTTCGGACTTGAAGGCGAAGTTTTCACAGGAGTGGATTTTTTAGACTTTCTGGAATCTCCCATCTTTTCGAGCATCACGACTGCGACTTTCGGAACATTCGAAGAGCCGCGCTTTGCAGGCGAGCCGCGAGGTTTCGCGGGAGATTTCTTTACTTTCGAGGCAGGCACTGAACGTCTTGGTTTGGGAGTGACTTTCTGTGGTAAAAAATACATTTTTTTTATTAGAATTAGAACCTGCATTTTGAATTTGCGGGAGAATTATAAGTAAACGGGGTTGCTGCAAAATCTCGGTTTCGAAATTACCTGACTTTTATGTAACCAATTTATCATTTTCCCTGACCGTTATAAATTCTTCTTTTAGATATAAAAAAATCCCTACACCTGGGAGATCAATAATGGTAATGCAAAAAAGGTTTGTTTCTTATTTTACATAATTTTAGTGACAAACACTCATACAGAATTTTATAATTTTCTACAAAGAAAAATCAATTTTAAACAAAATACATGAACTTTAAACTAAAAGAGATCAATTTTAAGTTTAAAAAATTATTCTGAATAAAAAAACAACAAACTTTAACAAAATAGTTAAATTTTCAACGAAGAAGATTACTTTCCCACTAAAAAAGTCGAATTTTCAACCAATAAGTTAAGTTTTCAACTCAAAAAGATCAATATCGAACCAAAAATGGAATAATTAAATTTTCAGTTTGAAAAATAATTTTTCATCAAAAGAAAAAGAAAATATCAACAAAACAGTTAAATTTCCAACCAAAAAGATGAATCTTCAACCAAAAAACATGAATTCTAAACGAATAGTGTAATATTTGATACATATTGCCATTAAAAAATATTTTAATTTTCAATAAAAAACAGTTAAATTCGACCAAAAAAATACGAATTTTTAATAAACTAGTTGAATCCGCAAACAAAAAAAATTTATTTTAAAAAAGAGAGTTTAAATTTTCAAGCAAAAAATACGAATTTGCTTAAAAAGTTGAGTTTTCAAGCCAAAAAAATGAGTTTTTATCAAAGCTGTTAATTTTCAACAAAATGGTTGAATTTTAAAGCCAAGAAAACGAATTTGCTACAATAAAGTGGAATTTTTAATCCAAAAAGATAAATTTGCAAAAAATAGATGAATTTTCAACAAAATACATGAATGTTAAACTAAAAAAGATAATTTTTCAACCAAAAATAGAATAGTTGAATTTAAAATAAATTTCCACAAAAAAAAAAAAGAATTTCCAACTGAATAATGAAATTGTCAAACAAAGATACGAATTTCCAACCAAAAGTTAAGCTTCTACCAAAAAAGACTTCAACTGAATAGATGAATTTTCAACTAAATAGTTAAGTTTTCAAGACAAAAAGATGAATTTTTAACCAGAAAAAACGAATCTTCAACAAAATACTCCAATTTTCAACAAAAAAGATGAATTTTAAACTAAAATTATGTACTTTTCAATTCAAATGATGAGTTTTCGGCAAAAAGTTGTTTTTCTACCAAAATACTTAAATTTTCAACACAAAAAGGCGAATATTTAACCTAATAATAAAATTTTTAACTAAAAATATAATCGTCAAGAGAGCGCAAGTGCAAAAAAAGTAGAAATATCAGGCAAATAATAACTATTTTAAAGCAGAAATAGAATAATTAAATTTTCAGTAACAAAAGATTAATTTTCAACAAAAAAAAAAGGAATTTTCAACGAAAAGTGAAATATTTAACATTTTCACGAAAAAAATTTGATTTTCAATCAAAAACAGTTGAATTCAACCAAAAAATACGAATTTGAAACAAACTAGTTAATCCTCAACCAAAACAGATTAATTTTCAAACCAAAAAGAGGAATTTTTTTACAAAAAATTTCAATTTTCAACCCAAAAATATGAATTTTTAACTAAATAGTTGAATTTCCAACTCAAAAAGAAAAAACTTTCAACTTAAAATAAAGTCGTTAAGTGTTCCGTTTGAAAAAAAATGTCAACTAAATAAAATGAGTTTGTAACAAAATACATAAATCTCCATGAAAATAATGTAATTTTCAACTAAATAAATGAATTTTCAACTAAAATGATAAATCTTCAACCAAAGCAATAAATAATTAACCGAATAGTTGAGTTTTCAAACAAAAAAAATTAATTTTCAATCCAGATTAATTTTATACCAAACTTAAAAAGGATAAATTTTCATGCGAAAATGAAAGTTATTTTGTTGTTGTTAAGAAATGTAATTTTAACTATAAAAAATGAATTTCCAACAAAATAGTTAAATTTTCGATCAATAAAATGAATATATGTGTATTATATTCTATCACAAAAGACGAATTTTTAACCAAACATTAAACAGTTAAATTTTCAGTTAAAAAATCCAGTTTCAATAAAAAAAAAGACTTCAACAAAATACTACAATTTTCATGTCCAGAAAATTGGCAACGCCAACTTCAAATTTCGAAAAACTGAATATTTTGCTGAATTGTGCTAGATTTGTGCTCTATTGTGCCGTAAACGATTTTTTGAAAAAATGAGAATTTCAGCCCAAAAATAAAAAAATAAAACATTCTTTTATGTCAGCCTCGCCAATTTTTTTTTCTTTTAAATGAAAATTGTGCTATATTGTGCTAGATGTGTTCTCTATTGTGCTGTAAACGATTTTTTGAAAAAATGAAAATTTCAGCCCAAAAATTAAAAAAAAAAAAACATTTATGTCAGCCGCGCCATTTTGTGTTTTTTTGTTTCAAAAAGAAACTTGTGCTAAAAACTACCAGCTACGCATACTACTGTTCTGCAAATATGAAGTCAGAATCTTGAAGAATTTAAAAAAAAAAACGACTAAAAAAACTCAAGTTTCAGATTTTCGAAATTCGTATTTTTGAAAATTTTGGGTCAAAAACACGTTCCAAGTCCAAAAAGATTGCCTTTTTTTGGAAAATATTAATTTGACTGCGATTCGTCATGAGAGATAATTATTGTGCTAACCTAGCACAACTCAGAACAACTTTCAGATTTTCGAAATCGTATTTTAAAAAATTTTGGGTGCAAAATTTATTCAAAGTCCAAAAAGATTGCATTTTTTTGGAAAATATTAATTTGAGTGCAATTCGTTATCAGAGATATAATTATTGTGCTAGCCTAGCACAACTCAGCGCAATTTTCAGTTGAATTTTCAATTAAAGATGATTAATTCTAAACGGAAAATATAATAGTTGATATTTCAATTAATAAAGATTTTTATTTTAAAACAAAAACAGTTTAATTCAGCAAAAAAAGTCACCTTTTCTACAAAATAGTTGAATCATCAACAAAACAATGAATTTTAATCAAATAGTGGAGTTTTGACCAAAAAGATTAATTTTCTACAAAAAAAAAAAAACGAATATGGGATAAAATAATTCAATTTTAAACTAAAAAAGACCAATTTTCATCCAAAAATGGTATAGTAATATTTTCAGTCAAACAAATTAAGTTTTAATCATAAAAAACGACTTTCCCAAATAAATAATTAAAATTTCAACCAATGAAATGTATATTCAAAGGAAAAGATAAATTTTTTACCATTATAATCTACCACGAAAGACAAATTTTCAAGAAAATAGTTCAATTTAGAAACGAAACAGTTCAAAAAAAAAGTTTATTGAACTAAACTGAGGAATTATCAACCAATTACATTAATTTTTAACAAATTAGTTCCACTTTTAGGCTAATAGTTAAATTTTCAACAAAAAATATTAATTTTCAACGAAAAATGTCATAGTTGATATTTCAACTAATAACAGTTTTTATTTTAAACCAAAAACAGTTTATTTCAACAAAAAAAAGACAAATATTCAACAAAACAGTCGAATCTGCCACCAAAAAAAGATGAAATGTATACCAAAAGAGATCAATTTTCAACAAAAAAAAGACGAATTTTAAACAAATAGTTGAATTTTCAACCAGAAGAAATTTTTCAGGCAATAAAGAAAAAATTTCGGTAAAACGTCTACGTAATTTGTGGCTGACCCATAAACTTTAGCTTCAGTTTATCGAAAATTCCATGACTTTTTCCGACCAGTTTTAAATTCCCTGGCTTTCCAGACTTCCCTGACCTGTAACATCCCTGTTAAAACCACGTAAAAGTACCTTTGAAGCCGCAGAAACAGTCTGATTCATCCTAGGTGAAATGTCTTCCTTCGCTTTTTTCGGACTAGGCGACTTTTTGCTCTTCGGTGCAGCTCGCTTTGTCGATTTTTTAGCCACTGCTCGTTTGGGTGACTTTTTCGGACTCGGACTGTTTGTTTTGGTTGGTGAACTGGGCGATTTGGAAACCCGTGCCTCATGTTTCTTAACCGGCAGAGAATCCTCGGAAGAAGGTGGTGTCCCTTCGATTTTCAGCTTCCTGGGAGTCTTCGAAAGCCTCAAAGGAATGTCGGAATGCCTCTTTGGAGAACCGAAGTTTTCTGGAGACCTTCTGGGTGTTTTTGTGGATCTGTGAGGAGTCAGAGGAACAGAAATTGGACTGCTTTTTGGAGTTGTATCGACTCTTGCTAAATGTCGACTCGCTGGTTTGTGACGAGGAGTATTTTCGTCATCGCTGATGAGAGAATTTTCGAGTCTTGACGAAGGTCTCTCTCTTTTAGGACTCTCAGAGATCGATTCATCTTCTGTAATCAGAGAATCTGCTTCCGATTTTGCTGGTCTCTTGCGAGAGGATTTCTTTGAAACATTTCTTGACTGGTTGTCTTCCGAATCGCTTGTGGCCTTCGGTTTTACTGCTCCTAAAATGAAAATTGAATCTATGATTAAAATTTGATTAAATAATTCAGGGTGTCTACTCTAATTCTGGAAAATATGCCTCGATAATTCCAAGTTTTTTTCGAGGTATCTCAAGATCTTTCCAGATGTAATTTTTTATAGTGCGAAGCCATTTTTTCGAGTCCTTTAAAGTATCTAAATGTTTTTTAATTTGTGGAAGTAACTTTATTAGAGGACAAGTAATTCCTTAATGGTACACGTTTCTACGGATTTAATTAATATCTTTAATTTAGAAAACTTTGACCAATTATATTACAAGTTGTTTTTAAATATCTCATCACCATCGAATGAATAAATAATACAAAAAAAAAATTCTTAAGTTTGTTCTTAAAGTCTATGAACTTAAATCAAAATTCAAACGAATTTTTATTTCATCTTCATACATTTAAAATTCAGTGCATATTTCACATCATTATTTTGAATGAAAGCTATTTTTCAGGTGAGTACCTGTACATCTAACCCTGTAAAGCCATGGGAAAAAAAACGAACAGGGGAAATCATTTTCAACCAGAAAGTTAAATTTTCAGTTAAAAAAAGTAATTTTTAACAAACAAACAAAAAACGAATATTCAACAAAATATGAAGTTAAATCAAATTAATTAATTTTCCACCAAAAATACATGGATTTTCAACCCAATAGTGGGATTTTCAACTAAAAAAGATCAATTTTCAACCAAAAATGGAATAGTAAAACTTTCAGTTAAAAATATTACTTTGCAACCAAAAAAACGCATTTTTAACAAAATAGTTCAATTTTCAACCAAAGTGATTAATTTTCAACTAAAATGATGAATCTTCAACAGTATTAAATGAAATTTAAACCAAAAAGATGAATTTTCAAGCAAGAAGTTTAATTTTCTACGAAAAAAGACAAATTTGCAACAAAATACATGAATTTTCGAATTAAAAAAACCGAATTTCCAACGAAAAATTAAATAGTTAAATGTACAATTAAAAAAATTAATTTTCAACCAATGAGATGAATCTTCAACTAAAATGATGGAATATTCAACTATATTAGTTAAATTTTTAATTAAAAAGATTATTTAAAAAAAAACGAATTTTTAGAAAAATAATTAAATTTTCAACTGTAAGTTAAATTTATAGTTGAAAAAATAATTAATTTTGAATCAAATAGTTAAATTTTTAAGTAAAATTATAAATATTCACATCAAAAAGATGAATTTTTATCAAGAGCTTAAATTTGGAACAAGTAGTTTAATTTTTTATTAAGAAGATCAAATTTCAACTATAACGATGAATCTTTAACTGGCATAGTTGAATTTTTAACCAAACAGATGGAATTTCAACTAAGAAAATTAATTTTCTATAAAAAGACGAAGTTTCAACAAAATACATGAATTTTCCACTAAAAACAAAGTTATTAACGAAAAATTGAATAATTAAATTTTCAGCCAACAAAACTGATTTTCAAAACAAAAAGAATTTCAACAAAATAGTTTTATTTTTTTAAACAATGAGAACAATTTTTAATTTAAATTATGAATCTTCAACCAAAAAAATTAAATTTTAACAAAAGAATTTAACTTTCAAACAATTAGTTGAATTTTCAACCAAAAGAGAGGAATTCTGAACAAAATACACGAATTTTCAACTGAAAAAGAAATATTTTCAACAAAAAATTGACTAGTTAAATTTTCAATACAAAAAATTAATTTTCAAAAAAATAGTTATATTTTCAACCGAAGAGATGAATTTTTAATTTAAATGGTGGATCTTTAACAAAAAAATTAAATTTTTAACAAAAGAGTTTCACTTTCAACCAAGTAGTTGAATTTTAGAACAAAAAAGAGGAATTCTGAACAAAACACATGAATTTTCATCTGAAAAAGAAATATTTTCAACAAAAAATTGTCTAGTTCAATTTTCAATAAAAAAAATTTATTTCCAACGTAAAATAAAACGAAATTTCAACCAGAAATGAAGTTTAAATTTAAATTATGAATCTTCAACCAAAAAAATTAATTCTTAACGAAAGAATTTAACTTTCAACCAAGTAATTTAATTTTCAACCAAAAGAGAGGAATTCTTAACAAAGAATATAATATTTGATATTTCAAACAAACAAACAAATTATAATTTTAAATCGAGAACAATAGAATTCAACCAAAAAAGACGAATCTTCAACTAAAACAAGAAGTTGCAGTCAAGAGAGAAAAAAAATTTCAACCAAACTGTGGAAATTTCAAGCAAAAATATGAATTTTAAACCAACAAATTTAATTATCATAAAAATATATGCATTTTAAACCAAAAAATATAACTTTTCAAAAAAGGAGTTAAATTTTCAGTTAAAAAAAAAGTTAATAATCGCTGGAGGACTGTATTGACTCTCAAAAATAAATGTTGTAGAAATTGTTGAGTGTACCGGAACGTTTGAAACAACTTAATTATTTTCAATTCACCTGACCCTAAAGCCAACAACGTACATCAACAATTTCTACAACAAAAATTAATTTCCAACAAAAAAAAACGAATTTTCAATTATATACTTAAATCCAGTAATATAAAGCTAATTTTACAAATAAAAATCATTTTTAGCTAATGTTATATTACAATTTAACAAAAATTTAAGCATGCTCTTGAAAAAATTTCCTGATAATTACAGGTGTTTCCAGGTATATAAGAATTATCTAATAAGTAGAACTCTTTTGAATTATAAACTATTGAGATGTAAACATAAAAAATTTATAATTAAATTTTTTTTTATTCAAACGCTCAATAATTCACACGTATAAAATGGAAGCTTTTAACACTTTTTAATTGAACAATTTAAAATTAAATGCCGTTGAACTGTAAAATTTTAAATTCTCAACTTCTATAAATTGAACAGTACAAAGATATCTGGTTTAAAAATATAATTCCATGCTATCATTTTCAATGCTCTAAATTAAAGAATGAATCAATAAACTTGTAAATTTTCAAAATTATATCATTTTAAGAAATTTAAAGTTAGAAACATTAAAAATAGAACAATTAAAAATTTCTGACAGAAGAAAGAACATGAGTCGAGCATTTTGAAAAAAAAATCCAGAACTAAAAACGTGACCTATGTGAAATTTCTCACACGTCTCCAAATTCTGATTTTATGGACAAAAACCCGTTTTTGGTGATACTTCTTTTATCACGGTGAAAAATCACGACGCTACAATCGAAAATATTTCGAACTTGCTCATTTTTTCAACTTTAACAACAACTTTATGACATTTGTTTACATCCAATCGTTTTTAGCTGTTAATATACTCAAAGTGAGTTCAATTCCGTGTGTAATGAACTTTTTCTGATTAGAATTGGTTAAAATTTGACTGAGTTATCCAATTTTGAGCTAATTTAAATTTAATTTTCAATAAAATAATTAATTTTTTAACCAAATTGTTGAATTTTCAACAAAAATATGAATTCTCAACCAAAAATTAAATAGTTGATATTTGAACAACAAAAAAACGAATTTTTAAAATAATAATTAACTTTTTAACTAAAAAGTTGAATTTTAAACTAAAATTATGAATCTGCAACCAAGAAAATGAATTTGTAACAAAGTAGGTAAACTTTTAACCGAAAAAGACAAATTTTCAAGAAATAAAGATTTCTCAGTCAAGACAGAAAACAAATTACATCCAAATTATTAAACTTTCAAGCCAAAAGAGGAATTTTTTGTAAAACAATTGCATTTTCAAAACGAAAATATAAATTTCAACCGAAAAGATTAGTTTTCTACCAATAAAGACGAATTTTTAACGAAAAGTGGAAAAGTTAAATTTTCAAGTGAAAAACTAATTCTAAATAAAAAAGAACGAATTTTCAATAAAGTAGTTCAATTTTCAACCTAAGAGATGAATGTTCACACAAAAAATTAATTTTTAACAAAGTGATTCAACTTTTACCAGAGTACATAGTGAAATTTTAAATTTAAAAAAAAAATCAATTTTCAGCCAAAAATAGAATAGTTACATTTTCAACTTAAAAAATTAATTGTTAAGAAACAAAAAAAGAGTTTTAAACCAACGAAATTAATTTTAAACAACAACTGGAATAGTTAAATTTTCAATCAAAACAATCAATTATCCAAAAAAAAAAAGAAATTTTTAACCAAAAAGATGAATTTTTAACTAAAATTATTAATTTTCAACATCGAAAAAATGATTTTTTTAATAAATTTTCGAGCCAAAAACGAATTTTTTGTAAAAAATTTGCATTTTCAACCCGAAAATATGAATTTCAACCAAAACGATTAATTTTCTACCCAAAAAGGCTTCTTTTTAGATCTTTTTAGATCAATTTTCAACAAAAAATGGATGTTACATTTTCAGCTAAAAAATTAATTCTAAATAAAAAAATAACGAATTTTCAATAAAATAATTCAATTTTCAACCTAAGAGATGAATGTTCAAACAAAAAATTAATTTTCAACAAATTGGTTCAACTTTTACGCAAGTAATTGAATTTTCGATTCAAAAAATAAATTTTCAGCCAAAAAAACGAATTTTCAATAAATTAGTTCCATTTTAAACCCAAGAGATGAATTTTCAAACAAAAAATTAATTTTTAACAAAGTGGTTCAACTTTTACGAGAGTACATAGTTGAATTTTCAATAAAAAGAAAAAATGAGTTTTCAGCCGAAAATGGAATAGTTACATTTTCAACTTGAAAAATTAAGTTTTTAACAACAAAAACAGTTTTTAATTAATTAGTTAAACTCCCAACCAACGAAGTGAAATTTTAACCAAAATAATTAATCTTCAACTGAAATAGTTCAATTTTCAATTTTAAAAATTAATTTTTAGCCAAAAAGATGAATTTTTAACTAAAATTATGAATTTTCAACAACAAAAAAATGGTTAAACCCTCGACAAAATATTTGAATTTTCTTATCAAATAAATTTATTTTTAACCGATGAATTTTTAATAAAATAAATTAACTGTGAACGAAATAGTTGAATTTTCAAATAAAAAAGATAAATTGTCAACAAAAAATGAGAGGTTTACAACAAACAATTGAATAGTTAAATTTTCAGTTAAAAAATCTAATTTGCAAAAAGAATTTTCAACGAGTTGAATTTAACTAAAAAAGACGAATTTACAACAAAATAGATCAATCTTCAAACAAAAAAGGCAAAAAAGTTCATTTTCAGCCAAGAGAGATGATTTTTCAACAAAACAGTCGAATTTTTGACTAAAAAGGATGACCTTGACAAAATAGTTCAATTTTCAAACAAATAATTAAACCCTTGAAAAAATATTTGAATTTTCTTACAAAATAAATGAATTTTTAACCTACAAAGATGAATTTTCAGCAAGAAGATTAATTTCCTACCAAAAAACGAACTTTCAATCAAATAAATTAACTTTCAACAAAATAATTGAATTTTCAAATAAAAAAGATAAATTTTCAACAAAAAATGGAATCGTTAAATTTTCAGTTAAAAATAAACTAATTTTCAACAACAAAAAAACGAATTGTCAACCAGTTGAATTCAACGAAAAAAATACAAATTTAAAAAAAAATAGTTGAATCCCAATCAGATAGACAATTTTTAACAGACAAGATTAATTTTCTACCCAAATATATGACTTTTCAATAAAATAGTAGATTTCAAGAAAGATGGATTTTCAACGAAATAGTAGAGCTTTCAACGAAATAGTGCGATTTTCGACAAAAAAAGAGATTAAAAACAAAAAATTGAACAGTTAAATTTTCAGTTCAAAAATCTAATTTGCAACAAAAAAAAAACGAATTTTGAATCAGTTGAATTTAACCAAGGGAGATGAATTTTCAACAAAACAGTCGAATTTTCGACTAAAAATGATGACTTTAACCAAATAGTTGAATTTGCAACAAAACAATTAGACACTTAACAAAATATTTGAATTTTCTTATCAAATAACTGAATTTTTAACCTACAAAGATGAATTTTCAACTAAGAATATTAATTTCCTACCAAAAGACGAATTTTCAATAAAATACTTGAATCCTCAATCAAACTGACGAATTTTTAACAGACAAGACTAATTTTCTACCCAAATAGATGAATTTTGAATGAAATAGTTGAATTTTCAACTAAAAAAGAGACATTTACAACAACAAAATTGAAAAATTGAATCATTAAATTTTCATTTAAAAAATCTAATTTTGAACTAAAACAAAAACCGAATTTTCAAAAAGTTGAATTCAACTACAAAAGACACATTTTTAACAAAATAGATGAATCTTGAAACAAAAAAGTTCATTTTAAGCCAAGAGAGATGAATTTTCAACCAACGAAGATAAGTTTTTGACTTTAAAAAATAGTTGAATTTTCAACAAATTAATGAAACACTTAACAAAATATTTGAATTTTTTATCAAATAACTGAATTTTCAACATACAAAGATGAACTTTCAACCGAGAAGATTAATTTTCTAGCAAATTACGATTTTTCAATAAAATACATGAATTTTAATGCAATAGTTAAATTTTCAACTAAAAAAAAAGGTTAACGACCAAAAATGGAATAGATACATTTTTAGTTAAAAAACTAATTTTCAACAACACAAAAGCGAATTATCAGCCAGTTGAATTCAACGAAAAAAAGACAAATTTTTAACAGAATAGTTCAATCCTCAATCAAATAGAGGAATTTTCAACAGAGAAAATTAATTTCCTACCCAAATGATGAATTTTCAACAAAATAGTAAAGATTTCAAGAATGATGAAATTCCAATTAAATATTTGAATTTTCAACTAAAAAGAGACGTTTACAACCAAAAATTGAATGAATAAATTTTCAGTTAAACAATCTAATTTAAAAAAAAAAAAGAATTTCTAACCCGTTGAATTATACTAAAACAGACGAATTTTTAACAAAATAGTTGAAT